>RWGY01000466.1:0-41187 GCA_007726485.1 Eragrostis curvula | reverse complement strand
GCAAGTATTGCACGGGTTGACGGGCTAGTTTGGAATAGTTATGAATCGGGTATAGAACCCATGGTCCGGAGACCGCCGCGCGTTCCCGCTGATCCTCGCCGTCTCGCCGCGTTCCGGAGCCCCCGCTGCCATTCCGTCTCACCCGCCGTGATATCTGCCGCTGCGTGCGCCGTGGTCGCTCGGCAGCCGCAGGCCCTGGTGCCGTCGTCGATCGGGGCGCGGACAAGGGCCTGCTCTTCTCGGGTCCGCGGCTGCGCCTGAGAATCCCATTCCCACGTGCTCACCATCACCAGTTGATCGATCAGGCGATAGACAGGTGAACGTGGCCGCGGACGTCGCGGCGGTCGATCGCCGAGGCCGTCCGTCCTGGGGTGCTAGCCGTTCCGATCGAGAGGGTTAAAGACACTAGTGCCCGAGCTCAAGGGCGCGCGGCTGCACGCTCCGTTCCGGCACCGTGTTGTTCCACGAGCTGCACCACGACGGCGAAGGCGGAGCGTGTTGCTCTACCGCGGCGCGGCTGCTGTGCCGTCGGCGCCCGCGCCGGAGTCCCACGAGGGCGACGACAGGGTGAGACGAGTAGGCCGTCCGCCTTGTCATGTTCCAGTGCTCTCCTTGGCAGGCGTGACGGATGCAAGTACTCGCGGCGTCGAGCCCGTCCGCCTACCTCCAGCCACCGGGGGAGATCGATCCTATTTCCCTTAGATCTGACGGGCGCCTGTCGCGCGCGGAACAAGCACACGGGTGGCTGGAGGTAGGCGGACGGGCTCGACAAAAAGGCTCCAAACGGATTGCAGCAGGTGACTGATCAAATCGAAAAGGTGTGCTCACCTTTTTGTTGTCAAAAAGCAAAAAGGTATTATTACATTACATTAACTTCCTATATATATATTGGTACTCATGAGCATATATTCAGATGGCTTTGTAGGGTACAGTACATCATGTAAGCTGATTAGTACATGACCAGCTAACTTTCATTTGAAAATGTTCACCTACGAACCATTTGTTACTTTTGTCCAACCAGGTGTTTGTAGCTTTTTGATTGATATGAGCCACCACCCGAGTGATTTTAATCACTGAATCTCTTGGTTGTACAAATGTCTAACAAATGAGTTGTACCTATAACAGTGCTCTCTTAGATCATAGTGACGGCCGTGGGTAACATTTTAAACATGTGGAGGGGCTCAGGAGCAGTGTCTTGGCAATGGTGGTTACTTAATTGAGCTCTTTTTACTGTACCCTCAAATGAATATGGGCCCTTCATCTGTTTTGATCTAAAGGCCCAGATAACTTTATATACTACGTGGCAAAATAAAAAAATACTTCCGGTGAAGCACAGATCGTGCAGGGGCGCTGATGTAATATTTCTTCCAATTAATGGTAACTAGTGAGATGGCCCGCGCAGATTGCGCGGCTAGATTTTATTAATTGTCATTAAAGGCGAGGAAAACCATATATATAGTTTTGTTAAAGAAAACTATAAACACCACAACAACTTTGTTTAATTTTATCCTATTGGATTATTCCCTCTTGCGATCCGCTTCTGGTTCGAACCAACCCCATTTTTAACATTCTAAAAAATCTGTATCCTTATCTGTATGCACATATTATCCGACCCACTTCGAGCTGAATGAAAATGGATTACGATGTGAGGAATGTACTATCCTATTCAAAGTCATGCTTCTGGTGCAAATCTGTCCCATTTCCGACAAAAAAATCAGTGTCCGTACCTGTATCCGCATACTATCTGCTCTGCTTCGAATTCGATGAGAAAAGTGGATTAGACTATGAAGAACAGAAGAAGGTATTATCCTCTGATCCGTTTTTATTCCTCTCTCTCTCTCTCTCTCTCTCTCTCTCTCTCTCTCTCTCTCTCTCTCCTTGCTGTCAGAACCCGCCTCATTTCCAACTAAAAAGATCTGTACCCATAGATAGACATATTAAGTTCTATTAAAAGTGTCGCTTCGAGTGAAATCCATCCCATTTCCGAGATTCGAAAAAAGTGGATTAGGATGCGAGGAAGGTACTATTCAGTCCGCTCTGATCCGTTTTCATTTGTTCCTCTCTTTCTCCCTTGCACAATTGCATTTGGTTGGAGAAAACGCTGATCTGAATCGCATTCTTGGCTGCTTGTGTAGCTGTGGATTGATTCGTCTCACCGTCGTGGTACACCTGCAAGTTTCTTTTTTTTTCTCCAGAAAGCCTCGTCCACTACTTGTGATGTTGATCAGCAGCAGCACCTTGATTCGGGCTCAGCATGGCCTCGCGACGGTGTTGTTGTGAACAGGCTCTTGGCCATCGCCACTACTTTAATCCTATGTATTTCCTCCATCATATTGGCTTACATCGAGTCTATTCAGTGAACGCCGGCCATGCCATGGCTCATCTTGCCGGTCGATGGACAATGGCCTTGCATTGTATAAATAGTTTCGTTAGGATGAGAAAATCTATATTTAATGAGGGTTTATATTGGTTTACATCCTGTTCGCATCAGGATCGGATTAATTACCAATTAAGAGGATCAACCGTGCTCTCCTATAAATACTCACCCGACTACTACTCATTTGAGACAACGTGGGAAATCATAGCTTTTTTAAAAAAGAATTAACAATCCGAATTAAGTTGTTTAGGAATTGTATTTGATACATACTCTTACCTTTAATCTCGACTGTTCTTTGTTCATAAAATTCGACGGTTCATAATTTATTTTTTTCCGAATAACATGATAATTTTGTGACCTTAAAAGCGAATGTGGTGGCTTCTTTGGACTTTTAAATACTATAAGATAATTGTATAGGATGAGAAAGCTTATATTTAGTTAGGGTTTAATTTAATTACCAACTAAGAGTATCAAGCGTGCTCTCCTATAATACTCATCCGACTCCTACTTATTTGAGACAACGTGGGATACTAATTTTTGGGGAAAAAATCATAGCTTTTTTAAAAAAGAAAACGTGAGATTCGAAAAAAGTGGATTAGGATGCGAGGAAGGTACTATTCAGTCCGCTCTGATCCGTTTTCATTTGTTCCTCTCTTTCTCCCTTGCACATTTGCATTTGGTTGGAGAAAACGCTGATCTGAATCGCATTCTTGGCTGCTTGTGTAGCTGTGGATTGATTCGTCTCACCGTCGTGGTACACCTGCAAGTTTCTTTGTTTTTCTCCAGAAAGCCTCGTCCACTACTTGTGATGTTGATCAGCAGCAGCACCTTGATTCGGGCTCAGCATGGCCTCGCGACGGTGTTGTTGTGAACAGGCTCTTGGCCATCGCCACTACTTTAATCCTATGTATTTCCTCCATCATATTGGCTTACATCGAGTCTATTCAGTGAACGCCGGCCATGCCATGGCTCATCTTGCCGGTCGATGGACAATGGCCTTGCATTGTATAAATAGTTTCGTTAGGATGAGAAAATCTATATTTAATGAGGGTTTATATTGGTTTACATCCTGTTCGCATCAGGATCGGATTAATTACCAACTAAGAGGATCAACTGTGCTCTCCTATAAATACTCACCCGACTACTACTCATTTGAGACAACGTGGGAAATCATAGCTTTTTTAAAAAAGAATTAACAATCCGAATTAAGTTGTTTAGGAATTGTATTTGATACATGCTCTTACCTTTAATCTCGACTGTTCTTTGTTCATAAAATTCGACGGTTCATAATTTATTTTTTTCCGAATAACATGATAATTTTGTGACCTTAAAAGCGAATGTGGTGGCTTCTTTGGACTTTTAAATACTATAAGATAATTGTATAGGATGAGAAACTTATATTTAGTTAGGGTTTAATTTAATTACCAACTAAGAGTATCAAGCGTGCTCTCCTATAATACTCATCCGACTCCTACTCATTTGAGACAACGTGGGATACTAATTTTTGGGGAAAAAATCATAGCTTTTTTAAAAAAGAAAACGTGAGATTCGAAAAAAGTGGATTAGGATGCGAGGAAGGTACTATTCAGTCCGCTCTGATCCGTTTTCATTTGTTCCTCTCTTTCTCCCTTGCACAATTGCATTTGGTTGGAGAAAACGCTGATCTGAATCTCATTCTTGGCTGCTTGTGTAGCTGTGGATTGATTCGTCTCACCGTCGTGGTACACCTGCAAGTTTCTTTTTTTTTCTCCAGAAAGCCTCGTCCACTACTTGTGATGTTGATCAGCAGCAGCACCTTGATTCGGGCTCAGCATGGCCTCGCGACGGTGTTGTTGTGAACAGGCTCTTGGCCATCGCCACTACTTTAATCCTATGTATTTCCTCCATCATATTGGCTTACATCGAGTCTATTCAGTGAACGCCGGCCATGCCATGGCTCATCTTGCCGGTCGATGGACAATGGCCTTGCATTGTATAAATAGTTTCGTTAGGATGAGAAAATCTATATTTAATGAGGGTTTATATTGGTTTACATCCTGTTCGCATTAGGATCGGATTAATTACCAACTAAGAGGATCAACCGTGCTCTCCTATAAATACTCACCCGACTACTACTCATTTGAGACAAAGTGGGAAATCATAGCTTTTTTAAAAAAGAATTAACAATCCGAATTAAGTTGTTTAGGAATTGTATTTGATACATACTCTTACCTTTAATCTCGACTGTTCTTTGTTCATAAAATTCGACGGTTCATAATTTATTTTTTTCCGAATAACATGATAATTTTGTGACCTTAAAAGCGAATGTGGTGGCTTCTTTGGACTTTTAAATACTATAAGATAATTGTATAGGATGAGAAAGCTTATATTTAGTTAGGGTTTAATTTAATTACCAACTAAGAGTATCAAGCGTGCTCTCCTATAATACTCATCCGACTCCTACTCATTTGAGACAACGTGGGATACTAATTTTTGGGGAAAAAATCATAGCTTTTTTTTAAATTAATAATCCGAATTAAGCTGTTTTCTTAATGAACTGTACGTGCACAGGACTCTTGATTGAATCGGTCACAGATCAAATCCGAATTTAATATTTTTTTTTACCAAACGTTAGCTCTTGTGTTTGAGATGGACTTCTGATTTCTTTATTTTTTTATTCCGAATTAATGCTTATTTGACAAATAATCTAGAGCGTTAGCTCTTCATAAAATCCAACGGTTCATATTTTTGTTTTTTCTCCGATTAACGTGGGAATTCCGTGGCCTTGAGAGCGAACGTGATGGCTTCTTTTTCTCCTCAAATACTAAGATAATAGATAGATTCCTCTCCCAAAACAATTAAGCCTAAGCGAACTCATCCCGATCTAACGTCTTGGCCGGCTCCACAATTCAGTCCATGCGGGTTCTGACGGGCCTAAGGCGGCAAGAAGCCTTGAGACGTCGATCATCGACACATGACAGCAATGGGGCGAGGGAATCCGGCATCCTGCAGGCTTTCGGCTGGTGAAGGAAGTCCCTCATCGGCGCCGTAGGGAGGACGCGGGGATGACAGAAGGTGAGCGTTCAAACGAGATGGCGGTAGGGTCACAAACTAGGTTTACAAAATTACCAAAGATAACCCTTAAGGTCTTCATTTACACTTCTTATAAATGAGGATGATACCCTCGAAAATTTGATGGTCAGATTTGATTTCTACTCCCACCCTTATAAGGGACTAGAAGGCATGACACAATTGAACTTTTATTATTCCTCTTGATTTTTTGACTAATGTAGTAATATCTAGCGATTCAAAGTGAACGCAATGGGGCTTGCCGTACAAGTGTGTGGCTTGGAGCGAGTCCAACGACCACTGACGGGGGTTGAGGGGGTTGGGTGCACATGTCCCCTAACTAGTTAGTATTACATTGAGAAAGGAGCAGCCCGTCGAGGAGAGACGCCGTGTTCGTTGGCCGGAACTGCTTGTCGATGAAGAGAGACACTCTTGTCCTCTTGGTCCTTCTCCCGTAGAGCGCAGAGAGGGAAGTGCGAAGCAATGCTAGCTTGTAGGAGAGTATGCCATAGGGAGGAACGCCGTGCGACATCAACCGCGGAAGAAGACGCATGTGTAGGCAATTGGGCAGTGCCCTGGACGGTATGTGGTGGGAAAAAGTAGAAATCTGACCCACACGATTGAGAAACCAGGCTGCTCTCTGGCTGTGCCCCGTCACAATAAAAATCCGCGCCGTATAGTTTTCTCTCATCTTGTGGCTACGTACGATGGTGTCCACACGTCTTTTTTCTTACAAGGCGTGTCTTTTTTTTTTCAATAAGTTGTATATAAACCGGCAATCTATATAAGAGACTGGGTAACAATATTCTTCTTTCTTTAATTAATGCGGTAATTTATAGTGGTTGAGTTGAGCCGATCACTGAGGCGAAGAAAGAAGAAGATCCACATCTGGCGGGCGGGAGGTAGCAGGAGGGAGCCGCACGGCGGCCGGGAGAGGCGAAGCTGCGCGCGGGAGTAGCGGGAAGAGGCGTCGCAGCGCACGGGAGCGGTAGATGAGCTAGCCGCCCGCGCACAGGATCCTGATTTGGGGAAATGTACATGCGGTCGGTCGGTCTGTGCGCACGAATAATGGAATACACATGCATCTTGGCTGATGCTTGCTGCTCTCTTTCTTGAAACTCTAAAGGATTTTGCCTGTCTGTCCCCTGGGTCGCCGACGCGTCGTCACGCGACCATGTCACCCAGCGCGCAACGCAGCCTGTACTTTGCGGGGAGGACGTCGCGCCGGTCGCCGACGAGCCCTGCCCTCCCCTGTTGACTTTGACGATGACGTACGATATGTGCTCCGGCAAGAGAGCGGCGTCGAGCCGTCGACGACCACGTAATTAAGCAGCCGTGAGGAACGCGCTCCGCTCTGGGCGCGATGGCTTACGGCGGCACGCACGGGTGTCGACGCGTTCAAGTCAAGGCGCCTGATGCCGTCTGTCTGCCTTTCCGGCACCGACGCGCGCGCGCGCGCTTCCGGACGCGTTCTGGCGCGGCCCCCTCTGCATGAAAACGACGGGTCCGGTTGCCGAATCCGGGCCGCACGCGTCGCTTCGGGCGGCATCAAGGACCCACGGCGTGGTCGCTAATTCAAATAGCGTCCACCCCCCCGGTCTGGATGAGGGTCCGGACACCGCTGCGTTCCCGCTGCTCCGAAGCTCCGCTGCTGCGTGCCCTCGGCAGCCGCGGGCCCTGTCGTCGTCGCGCGGACAAGGTCCTGCTCTGCTCGGGTCGGGTCCGCGGGCTCGAGAGAGACCCTCCTGCACGTCGGCCGCGCTGCCAGAGAATCCCACGTCCTCAGTTCGTCAGGCGGTAGACTGAACGAACCGAGCGGTGAGCATGGCCGCCGACGTCGCGCAGACAGACGAGGTGGTCCCTGCTCTGATAGAGTGCCCGAACAGAGTGGGACGTCGATCGGCGGAGGCCGTTCGTCCAGCCAGGGGTGCTGTCGTGCTGATGACGTCGTTCCGATCGAGAGGGCCGGTTCAGTTCAGGGCATTGCCCGGGCGGCACCGACCGAGCTGCACCACGATGGCGACGAAACTGATTGCACGCGCTGATAACCGATCAAATCGAAAAGGCGTGCTGCCTCACATCTCTTTGTCCATCTGGCTCCGTGCGCCTATAGGCTGTTCGATGGAATGCCAAGGTAACGCAGTAAGAACTGGCATTGTTGTTAACACTGGGTTTTCGGTCTCGTTCGACTCCTAATTGGGCACCATTCTCAAGCTTCAATAGCATAACTCTTGTATACGCTAATGTTTCCCATCCATCCAAACAATCTAGCTGACAGTCTTGCTACGATGACGGAGCCTGACAAATGCTGCCATCGAAATGAACGACGAGTTCATTATGTTCTGCAAAGCGAAAACGTATGTCGAGTGATCCTGTTGGTACTGCTGTTCATTATTGGGACAGCCTCCACGATGCAATCAAGTTGTCGGAGGCTGCCTAGCCAATCTCGATGGGTTCCTTTATGAACCAGAGTCTTGTGATTTTCGCCACAAAAACTTAAAGTGCAGGGGCCCTTTTAGTAAAAGTTTACAACATATATTGAGATCCCAGTTCTATCCGATAAATTGTAGTTCTTTGATCGCAGTGACAATGGTGGGTAACTTTTTAAACTTTGGATTTTTTTCAATAATAGTATAATTTTTTCTTCTTTGTTTCTTCGATTAATGTGGTAATATCTGGCGCTTCAAAGCGAGCATGGTGGATTGTCATAAAAGCATGAGCGCTTCGAGCTAGTCTAACGACCGCTGACGGAGGGGGGGGGGGGGGTGAGGGTTTTGGGTGCAGATGCCCCCCAGTCTACATCATGGAAGGGGCGGCCGTCGGGTAGAGACGGCGTGTTCAACGGTGGCCAGACCGTCATCTTGTCGATGGATGAAGACACTCTTGTTTTCTTGCTCCTTCTCCCCCAGAGCATGGAGCGGGGAACGCCAAGAGGCGCTGACACAGCTATCCCCCGCGCATCTGCTACTCGTTCTCAATGTGGAGAGTAAGCTCTCGTACGAGACAAGTGTCGACATGTTCTTTGAGTAACACCATGTGCGGAAGAATGCATGCTCACACGTAGGATTGGTGGCCCTCGATGACACCTGGTGGGGAAAAGTAGAAATCTGAACTACACAATTAAAAAAGCTGCCCCTGTAGCACCCCTATCACTGATTCACTGTGAAAATCCGGCCCGCGGAATTTGTTTTTCATTTTGCGGCTGCGGTGGTGTCCATGTGTCTCTTTCTCTCACATATATATCCTTGTTTTAGTTGTATATTATTCTGCAATCCATGTACGAGACCGAGTCACAATACTCTTCTTTCTTTCTCTAATTAATGCAGTAATTATTAATTAGGCTTGGGCCCAACAAGCGAAGAAAGAAGATTTGCATTTTGCCTCAGAGCGTCCCCAACAGAGAGCTAAGACTTAGGAAGTATTACATTTTAATTAGAAAAAGTGAGGAGAGAGAGTGCTGCTGCTTGCTAGCTCTTGTTCAAGAGTTAACGCTTAGTATAAATGAGACACTGTCACATGATCTCTATAGAGAAAGTTTCTTTCTAAGAGGTAGCAAGTGACTCTAACCACTAGGCACGCTCTCAAGAGTTGAGGATCACCGCTAGCCATTTACTGCTTGTGGCAAGACTCTTGTTTGGGGCTTCGGAAAATGTACATCGAGGTCTGTGAGCACGAATCTGAAAACACAACATGGCTGATGCTTGTTGCTCTTTCTTGAAAGTGAACAGGATTTTGCTTGCCGGCGGGTCGTCACGCCGCCGTTGCACCCAGCAACACGCGGCCTGTAGTTCCTTTCGGCTGCCGACGAGCCCTCCCCCCGTGTTGACTTTGATGCTGAAGATCGACACTCGGTAGGCGGCATCTACGACCACGCAGCCACGGGAACGCGCACCGCTCTGAGCGACGATACGTCGTCGGCGAGTGCGTCGTCGGTGATTCAGCTTTGATGAAGCGGGATGATCGTCGATCGTGAGTGCGGCACAGTTTTCAATGGAAATCGGTTGGCGCGTCTGAGTCGTAGGTCGAGCCCTAGCTAAATATCGTTATTGGAATTTCTCCGGTCATGAAAGTTTGGAATCCATTCCACGTTCCAGCGCTTTCGCTCTGGCGATCAGTGAGGTGAAGAAGAAGAAGAAGTGCGTGAGGAGACAGGAAATCCGGATCGCCATTTTTGGGCTTTTGCTGGTGGACGTGGTCCGTGGCAAGAGGCTCTTGTTCTGGTGCTGAACCGAAATGGCATCGGAAAATGTACATGCAGTTCTGTGAGCAGGAACGGGAAAACCGCGTCATGGCTGATGCTCGCCGCTCTTTCTTGAAACCCACAGGCACGCATTGAGCGACCATGCGCGCGGGCCGGTCCCCACTGCCTGGGCCCTGGCCTGGGTCGTCGATCGACGCTGCATCACGCCGCCATGCATTTCACCCATCCACGCGTGCGGCCTGCACGCCTGCCCTCCCCTGTGGACTTTGGCGCTGAAGGGCCTGCATGCTCTGCTCGGGTGACATGCATGGCCGCCGACGTCGCGCAGACAAGGGCCTGCTCTGCTCGCGACCCTGCACTGCACGTCGGCTCTCGACCACGCATAATGCAGCCCCCAGGAAACGCGCTTCCCGGCACGGAGGCGCGCGTGTTGCCGGAATCCGGGTCGCACGTGTCGCATCGAACGGCAGGACGGGACCCATGGGAGGGCCAACGGAGACCTCCGCATTCCCGCTGCTCCCCGCCGTCTCCGGAGCTCCCGCTGCCATTCCCGCTCACCCGTCGTCGATCTCCGCCGCTGCGGGTACGCACGGACGCCCCTGTATGTACGTGCTTGTTCGACGGCTGCCGTCCCCTCCCCTGCACGTTAACGGTGACGAAGGCTATGAAACTGATTCCACGCGCTGATGACTGACCAAATCAAAAAGGTGTGGTTCGTAAAAAAAGAAAAAAAAAAAGAAGAAAGGACGTGCACACCTTTTTGCCCATTTTATCAGCTCCCTGCGCCTCTAGACTGTTTGATGGAATGCCAACAAAACGTAACGCAGTACGATTATAGGGGAAAGAAATTCTAGACGCACGCCAAAGCCCATGCGGCACCACCCCGATTCTTGCCACGTGTCCTTCAAACGAATCTAAACGCAGTAGAATTTGCATAATCGAGAATTTTGTCCGTCTAAACAAAATCTGACTCGATCGTCCATAAACCAGATCGAGCTGAGCCGATTCATCCGTAAGCAGCTGGCATCTGATTTCGTCCATGCATGTTGGCGGCAGCGCTCGCTCCATCCGTCAGTCTCGATCATCTCTGGGTGTATCTATGTGGTAATATCTTCTTTATTTCTCTGAATAACTAGCCCATCAACCCGTGCTTCAGCATGGGCTAGCACATTCTGTTTAGGCGGTACGTAGCTAATTTTGTAGGATTGATATATACTCTATCTTTTTGTGAGTTAAATGGATTGAGCAATTTCATTAGATCAGTTATATCTGGGGAAGGCTCACGAAGGTTTCCTTTTGACAATCATAGTATTGATGATGTAGCTCAAATCTAAAATATATTGTTTTCTTTATTTAAGGGCAGAACTTCCCGCACACCCTTTTATTGATGTTTATCTGATCTATCCATTGTTCTGGTACCATAAATGCTCCTTGTTTTTGATGTTTTCAGGCACAGAGAAATTACATTGGCACAAAGTTCATTTTTCTCTATAGTAAAAGCAAATTGCCCACATGTTTAGTGACTCTTAAATCTGCTGTAGTTTTGTTTAACTCTCTAACTTTAGTCCTCTATTTCCAATACTTCCTCAGAACGGTGTTTTTTCTTCTATATTTGAGAACACTTGGTAAATTATTATTATTTAGATGGTCCTTATTGATCACTAAGCTTTATCATCATCAATAACAGCTCTTTATAACGGATAACACCTCAAAAATTTCTAGGGCAAATCAATATAATTAACCACACCATTCTTCCGTATTCTGGACAGGCTTTTTTGGTCGGACAATTTGGTTGCATTATTTTGCTTCTACTTATCCCTTTTCAATCTGAAATTACAAAACACATGCAGAACTTGTTGAAGTTATTACCACAAAATCTACCAAAGTAGAGGCTAAATGTTAATTTAGCTTTACCATACGAACTATCATTTATCTACTGGCTACTGCCTTGTTATAGTTTAATAATTTCTAAAAAGAGAGGAAAAGAAAGAAATCAGTGCCATACATACGGCGTCATCTCACAGAGTTGTTGCTTGTTCCCAGGTACATGCACTTGTCTGGTAGTACAATTTGCATAAGAAAAGCATGGCAACATACTGTTAATGGAACTGAAGTTCCTCCCACTATCTTCCTTACAACAGACAAATCACACCAGGACACGTCGAGCTTGCTTGCCTGGCTAAGCATACATGCCTTCGCAATCCGTGATTGTTAAATGTTGCGGGGAAACGGATTGTCGGCTTGAGCACCATGCAGCCATGATATGTCTGTACATGGACAATTGGGACGATGCCGCAGCAAGTAAATTGGATGGCCAGGTCTAGCATGCAGAATTGTAGATCGGTGCCCTTTAGCAAACTGGGTTTATTTAGAGTATGTTTTCCATACGTATAAAGGCTGTTGTGATTTCTGGCTGCCATTGATGCCATGAGAGTCCGATTAGGTATATACATGCTGCCGTGGTGCCGCAGGAGTCCTTTTTCTATATGAAGATGATATGTATTGGCTATCACGTCGTGGATGCCGTGAGACCTCTTTCTATACGAACAGTGTATAGGCTGCCGGGTTATGTAGATCTAATGGTTACGGTTTGTTAAGCATTTAAATAGACAGTTAGATGTTTTGCTTTTTTGTGAGAATTTCTAGCATTTTAATACGATTAACGTGGAGGTTTCAAAAGGGGCCTCCAATTAGTAAATATAAGATAAGATGTGGTAATATCAGTGGTGGATAGTTATTTTTTCTTTATTTCTCTGATTAATGTGGTAATATCTAGTGCTTTAGAAACATGGTGGCTTGTCTGGCATGGAGCCAGTCCGACGGCCGCTGATGGGGATGAGGGGGTGGGGGTGCACATGTCCCCTAGTCTACATCGAGGAAGGAGATATGTCATGTCCAATTGGTGGCCGAAACTTCATATTATCGATGCAGGGATGCAGTCTTGGCTTCTTGCTCCTTCTCCCTTGAGGGCAGGGCATGCAGCGAGGGAAATGCGAAGCAGCGTTGGCGCAATCGTTTCGCATTTGATGGAGAGAGTAAGCATGCAGTACGTGGACATATCGTCGGGAGGAATACCGATGACATCAATTATGGAAGAAGGCGCACATGTAGGCACTTGTGATTTTTGCCTTTGATGATACGTGGTGGGAAAAGTAGAAATTTGTACAACACGATAAAAAAAAGGGTAAGGATGTGTTTGGATGCAGGAATTGGAAGGGACGGGACGGTACCGGGACGGATCGGTCCCTGATTTGAAGCGTTTGTCTCCGAGTCCGGCACATGATGGAACCGTCCCCAGCGAATATTCGGTTATATGCGGGACGGACCGATCCACCCAAAAATTGCCGAACCAACTCGTCCCTCTTTTTCGCCATCTCTTCCCCGTCTCCTCTCTTCATGATGCGTGATGTAGGGGCAACTGGCGCAGCGAGCCGAGCTCGTGTGTGTGCGGCGGCGTGATATGCCGTGGCTACAGCGGGAGGAGCTTGGGGTGGGCGGCGAGGTGGATGTTAACGGCCGGCGCGGTGTGCAGCTTCGGGTTGGACGGCGTCTGGTCGCCGCTGCCAAGCGCCTCCGCGGGCGCGCGGCCCTGCTCACCATGCTGGCTGCCGTGGATGCTGTCGACGATGCCTACGAAGCAGAGGAAGCACACGGCGGTGGCCAGGTCCGCCTCCAGCTGCTGCTGCACGGTTGCGAGCTCCACGAACGTCGCCTTGGTCCGCTGTATTGAGTTGCATGCACCAACCAGTTCACCCAAAAACCTAAGCTGATGGGGAAAGGTAGGCAATTCACTTATAACACTCCCCCTCACGTGTAGGCTCCCTCAGGCCGCAAACGTGGAATATTAGAGTGGGCTGCAATTTATTTAATAAATCGCGCCTGCCAGGATTCGAACTCGAGACCTCTGGCTCTGATACCATATTGAGTTGCATGCACCAACCAGTTCACCCAAAAGCCTAAGCTGATGAGGAAAGGTGGGCAATTCACTTATACTCCAACACGTCGCAGCTCCGCGGCATGGCACCGCGCCGTCCTTGTGTGCGCGCTCGCGCAGCTCCTCCGCAGTCTCCGGACGCACGGCCAACCGTGGCAATGTACAACATGAACTTGTAGAGACATTTTGAAGAATTCGGAGAAGTGCTAGGAATAATTTGGAGAAGACTGTGGAACATGCAATTCAAAATTCCAGCTCATCGACGAAGCGCTTCGGCCAGCAAACGTCGTCACGGGCAGGGCTCGTGGAGCCGCTCGCAGCGAGCCGAGCTCGCGAGCGCGGGGCGGGGCGGTGTCCACGCGGCGCGGCATGCGCGCGGACTGCCGATGCGAGGTGGCGTCACGGTGCGACGTGCGCCGGGCCTCGCTGGTTGTGCACCGCGGTCGGGCAGCTGAGCTTGCTGCGAGCTCCGAACATGGAGATGCATGGACGGCGTTCGATGAAATGCTCGAATGACGGACCAAGTGAGCTAATGGAACAGGGAAGACGGCATCTGTCCTCATCCATTCTCATCCCTCCTATCAAACAAAAAACTGGAACCGTTCCATTCCTCCAACCAAACATAAAATGGGATGGTTCTATCTCGAAAAATTGGGACGGTTCCGTCCCGTCCCACCTAGTCCCAGAATTAAACACACCCTAAGAAAGGTGAATGTCTGTGTACTGTGTTTTGCAAAAGAAAAAAAAAGTAAAGATAAAGAAAGGCTGGCCTCCAGCGCCCCGTCACCCTGTCAAAATCCGCACTGTAGAGTTTGTTTTCATTTTGCGGCTGCTGTGGTGTCCAGGCGTATCTTTTTCTTCTATACGTGTCATTGTTTCACATAGGAGACTGAGTAACAATAATATTCTTCCATCCTTGTCTAATTAATGCAGTTATTTTTATGGCGCTTGAGCCGATCAGTGAGGCGAAACATAAGTGATTTCTAGCGCTTGAGCCGATCAGTGAGGCGATCAGTTTCTATAGTCAACTCAGTAATTTCTAGCGCTTGAGCCGATCAGTGAGGCGAAAAAGAAGAAGAAGAAGAAGATCTGCATTATGCATCAGGATCGTTCAGGATCAGGACTTGGCGTTTACTACTTGTGGCAAGACTCTTGTTTGGTTGGGTGCTGAATTGAATGGCTTCGGAAAATGTACATGGAGTTCTGTGAGCACGAACGGAAATAAAATGTTGGCTGAAACTCGAAGGATTTTTCCGGTGGTCCCCAAGGCCTGGCGCGTGGGTCACGCCGCCATGCATTTCACCCAGTAACGCGCGAGGCGTGCAGTTTGCAGGGAGGACGACGCGCCGCGCCGGCCGCCGACTACCCTGCCGGCCCTCCCCTGTTGACTTAATTCGACGCTGAAGATGCTCCGGGCAGCGGCACCGATCGACGACCATGCATGCAGCCGCGAGAAAACGCGCTCCGACCCTTCAGTGGCCGACGTCGTTGCACACTTGCACCCAGCAAAGCGACCTGTAGTTTGCGGCAAGGACGGGCCGGCTGCCGACGGGCCCTCCCTTTCTTGACTTTGAGGGTGGAGATTGTGCCTACGAGCCCTCCGGCAACCCAGCGGCGTCGACGACCACGCATGCAGCTGCGAGGGACGCGCTCCGCTTTGAACGACGATGGCGGATGGCACGGACGGGTGTTGTCGACACACTCAGACCTCGTTTGGCAATCTGAAAGAGCAATCCACGTGACTGTTCGTTTGGGTCCTACGGGGATATGGTCTCAGGAAATCGTGTGAGAAAACAAAAGTGAGAAACAGAAAAATCAAGTCAAATATAAAGCACAAATAACATCACAATTGGATTCAGCTCAAGCTCTGCAAACGTTGGGACAAAAGAAGCGATGAAAAATCTAAGATTAAAAATCGATTGAACACCTCGCCATTGAAGCTTTTTTTTTTTTGAAGAAAGCCATTGAAGCTTTTTGTCGAGCACCTGGTGCGCTCGCCATTCTTTCCTTGCTCCACTACAGCCATGCTGTCCTCTTAGCTCCACCGGAGCGCTCGGGTGGCCCGATGATTTTCAGGCACCAGCACATCGTGGCATGGCTTCGTACAAGCTCGGCAGCTTCTTCGATGCGAGGAAGATGAAGAAGTTAGGGAAACGAGGGAGGGGAAGGTGGATGGGAAAGTGGACGAGGAAGGAGAAGAGGGCGACGAGACCAGTTTCGGGGAGGAGATGGCCTGAGAGGAGCATGCACCGCCAGAGGAGATGGCCGGAGGAGCAGCCGCAAGGAGCATGACGCGGCGAGTGAGCCATTCCCGGCCTCGGGTGGAGTTGTTTTCTACCCCCGTTGATCGGCGGGGATTTGGGTGAATCGTGGTTGACCCACGTCGTTGCCAAAGACACCAATTTGCTCAGGCGAGGTTGGACATCCTCGTGCGTATTTCCTCCCCGCGAGGCCGAGAACCCCCTCTGATACCCGCCGATACACTCCTATCCAAACGAGGCCTCAAGGTGCCTGATGCCGTTTGCCTTTCCGGCACGGACGTGCGCGCTTCCAGATCAAGGACGTCCACGAGCAACAACTATACGTGGGACTGGATTTGCAATGTCCAAAATCCAATTGGACTTTTTCTTATTGGACTCAAGTGGATTGGATTTATTTGGATTTTGGATGTAGGCTCCAATCTCTATATGAACTATTGGATATCCTCTGGATTAACATTGGATTCTCTGTAGCTTTATAGATCCATGTCAAAAGTTGGACCCTAAAATTAAAAACTTCGTGTTGACACTATATTTTTTTTGCTGAAATTGATTAAAATTTGTTTAAACTTACTCACTATGATTGCCAGCTACTTCATGCAAATCGGTGCAGCAATATCTGTACGTGGGACCCACGTCAAGAGCTGGACCCTAAAACTAAAACTTCGCGTTCACACATAAAAATTACACTGAAATCGATTGAAATTTTTAGAGACGACTTAACATGACGGTTAGCTACTCTGTGCAAATTTGTACAGCTATATCTATATGTGGGACCCACGTCAAGAGCCGGACCCTAAAATTAAAACTTCGCGTTCACACCTTAATTTGGTGTCAAAATTAACTAAAATTTTTAGAGATGACTCGGTACAACGGTTAGCTACTTTATGCAAATTAATAAGCCTAAACCAAATCCTGATCTACCTCGATCCATGGCGGGCGGCGTGTTATAGGTATGAGTTTGGCTGGTCCGTGGATAGTTGGATGGACTTGGACTGGATTGGATGATAAGGCTTCTCAAATGGATTTGGATTGGATTAGGATTCTTCTCAACTGTACTTAATTTAGACTTTGATATTTGGATTTGGATCTTAATCCAATCCCACGACTAGCAACAACGAGGTCGCCGGTCGCCGCGCGCTCTGGCGCGGTCCTCTCCTCTGCCAGGAAAAAAAGGGGGCTCCGGTTGCCGAATCCAGGCCGTCCGTGTCGCATCGAACGGCACGAGGGGACCCGAGGGTGGTCGCTATCTGAAATAGCGTTCACCCCCTGTCCCGACGACGGTCCAGAGACCGCCGGGTTCTCGCTGATCCTCGCCGTCTCGCCGCGTTCCGGAGCCCCCGCTGCCATTCCGTCTCACCCGCCGTGATATCTGCCGCTGCGTGCGCCGTGGTCGCTCGGCAGCCGCAGGCCCTGGTCTTCTCTTCTCGGGTCAAGGGCCTGCTCTTCTCGGGTCCGCGGCTGCGCCTGAGAATCCCATTCCCACGTGCTCACCATCACCAGTTGATCGATCAGGCGATAGAGAGGTGAACGTGGCGGCGGACTTCACGGCGGTCGATCGCGGAGGCCGTCCGTCCTGGGGTGCTAGCCGTTCCGATCGAGAGGGTTAAAGACACTAGTGCCCGAGCTCAAGGGCGCGCTGCTGCACGCTCCGTTCCGGCACCGTGTTGTTCCACGAGCTGCACCACGACGGCGAAGGCGGAGCGTGTTGCTCTAGCGTGGCGCGGCTGCTGTGCCGTCAGTTGGGTGCACATGCCCCCCATTATACATCGTGGAAGGCGCGACCCTCAAGTAGAGACGCCGTGTCCAACTGTGGCCAGAACTTCATATTGACGATGGAGGGGGACACTCTTGTTTTCTTGCTCCTTCTCCCCCAGAGCACGGAGCAAGGAGCGGGGGAAGCTGTGACACTGTCACGCTGGGCAGCTGATCATTCTCGATGTGGAGAGTAAGCTTGTAGAGGAGCAGCTCCGACATGTTGTCTGAGGAACACCGTGTGCCGAAGAAGCCGCACACGTAGGCTGTAGGCACTTGTGAATGGTGCCCTGGATGGTACATGGTGGGGAAAAGTAGAAATATGAAGGTAAAATTCCCTGTATCCCATTTAAAGAAGTTCAAATGCCCTATTTACCATTAGAGAAGTTGTAGACCCTCATGTGCCATTACTTGAAATTTTTGTGGACCTCCATACCACTGTTGTCACCTCCGTTTAACTTAGCTGTCAAAAGGAGCATAGCCCACATGTCAGTTTTTATTCGTCTGAAATAACCATCAGTGTTGAGTTGCATGCACCAACCATTTCACCCAAAGCCTAAGCTGATGGGGAGAGGTGGACAATTCACTTATGGTTCAACACTCTCCCTCACGTGCAGCACTCGTGGGAGCAAATTGGAGAAGATTAAAATCTGGAGAAGTAATTGGCTGCCCAGGGTTGATGACTTAGCTGTCCCGATTGAAGTGGGTCTCTCAACTTATGTCTGAAGATGGAAGCAGTTGGAATGAACGTGTGTTGGATAGGTTTTTCTGGCCGCATGATGTAGACCAGATAAAACTTATTAAAATACTGGAGGGGGACCATGAAGATTTCTGTTGCCTGGCACTATGAGAAATCCGGGGTCTTCACGGTTCGAAGCGCGTACAGACTTGCTTTACAAAGAAGATTTCTAGAGCAGGATATGCCAGCATCAAGTTCAAGCCAGCTTGGAGATAGGCAATTGTGGAAGAATGTGTGGAAGTTGAATGTGCCCCAGAAGGTTCAAATTTTTATTTGCCGGGTCATATGTCAGGGCCTTGCAACAAAATATAACAAATGGAAGAGACATTTCGAGATCGTCAGTACATGCCAGGTTTGTGGCATTGACCCTGAAACAGAGCACCACGGATTAGTAGTCTGCTCCCATGCTAAATTGTTGAGGCGAGCTATGAGGGAGAACTGGGAACTCCCGGATGAGAATATGTTAAGGAACGGCTCTGGTGAGTGGCTGCTCGTACTACTGGACACCTTGTCTGTTGAGGAAGCATCGAGGTTGGCTCTTACATGGTTCGTGCGGAACGAAATTGTGCACAACTCCAAAATGTGCCCGATTGCAGGATCTGTCGGTTTTCTGAAAAATTATGAGGCGCTAGTGTTGTCCACCCGGCAATCTTCAGAAGACAGGAAGGGCAAAGGGCTGGGAGCTCCACCTGGCGTGCAAAAGCAGATGTCAAGTCGGCAGTCGGTTCGCTGGGTTCCACCGCCATCAGGTTGGATCACAATTAATGTGGACGGTGCTTTTTCTGCAGAATCGGGCAAGGCAGGCGTTGGCGTGGTGATTAGGGACTGAGAAGGCAAGGTGCTGTTGACTGCTTGGAGAGTCATCTTCCATGCTAGTTCAGCAGAAAAAGTGGAGGCGTTGGCATGCAAAGAGGGGGTGCGTCTGGCCGGGGAATGGGAAAGAAGACCAGCGGTGTTGGAGTCGGATTTCGCGATGCTAATAGCAGCACTCCAGAATAAGAAGGATTCTCATTCATCTCTTAGTTTTGTTTTATCAGAGATTATAGAGGCTTGTAGTAGTTTGCCGGACGTGAAGATCCAGGCTGTTTGGAGAGAACAAAATTGTGTAGCTGATGAGCTAGCATAGCTGGCGAAGCGAACGGTCCACACGGCGGTGTGGTGTGCGCGGGCTCCTCGTTGTGCTGTGCAAATGATCAGTAGGGATTGTAATTTGCTTCCTGAGTGATCAATGAATTTCTCTCCTTCGCAAAAAAGAACTGATTTTTATTCCCACCCTTATAAGGGAGCAGAAGGCATCACAATCAAACTTTTATTATCCCTCTTTATTTTTGATTAATGTGGTAATATCTAGCGCTTCAAAATGAACGCGATAGGGCTTGCCGTACAAGTGTGTGGCTTGGAGCGAGTCCAACGACCACTGATGGGGGTTGAGGGGGTTGGGTGCACATGCCCCCTAGCTAGTTAGTATTACATTGAGAAAGGAGCAGACCGTCGAGGAGACTCAGGAGAGACGCCGTGTCCGTTGGCCGGAACTGCTTGTCGATGAAAGGGAGACACTCTTGTCTTCTTGGTCCTTCTCCCGTAGAGCGCGGAGAGGGAAGTGCCACAGTGCTTGTAGAGTATGCCAAAGGGAGGAACGCCGGGCGACGTCAACCGCGGAAGAAGGCGCAAGCGTAGACACTTGGGCAGTGCCCTGGACGGTATGTGGTGGGAAAAAGTAGAAATCTGGCCACACTATTGAGAAAGGCTGGTCTCCGGCTGTGCCCCGTCACAATAAAAATCCACGCCGTATAGTTTTCTCTAATCTTGCGGCTACGGTGGTGTCCACACGTACGTGTTTTTTACTTACAGGTGTGTCTTCTTCTTTTTTAAAGTTGTATATTAACAGGCAATCTCCATAGGAGACTGAGTAACAATAATATTCTTCTTCCTTTCTCTAATTAATACGGTAATTTATAGCGCTTGAGTTCATGAGTTGAGCCGATCAGTGAGGAGAAGAAAGAAGAAGATCCACATTCTGCGTGAGGAGGTTAGTATCACAACTGGGCATTTTTACTGCTTGTCGCAAGACTCTTGTTTGGGTTCGGGAAATGTACATCGTTCGGTCGGTCTGTGAGCACGAATAATGGAAAACACATGCATCATGGCTGATGGTTGCTGCTCTTTCTTGAAACTCTAGAGGATTTTGCCTGTCTGTCCCCTGGGTCGCCGACGCGTCGTCACGCGGCCATTTCACCCAGCAACGCAGCCTGTACTTTGCGGCGAGGACGCGCGGGTCGCCGACGAGCCTGCCCTCCCCTGTTGACTTTGACGATGACGTACAATGCTCCGGCCAGCGAGCGGCGTCGAGCCGTACGTCGAGCCGTACAATGCTCCGCTCTGGGCGACGATGATTGCTTACGGCACGCACGGGTGTTGACGCGTTCGAGTAAAGGCGCCTGATGCCGTCTGCCTTCCCGGCACGGACGCGTTCTGGCGCGGTCCTCTCTGCCTGAAAACGACGGGTCCGGTTGCCGAATCCGGGCCGCACGCGTCGCATCGGGCGGCGCATCAAGGAGCCACGGCCGGGGTGGTCGATCGCTAATTCAAATAGCGTCCACCCCCGTCTCGACGAGGGTCCGGACAGCGCCGCGTTCCCGCTTTTCCGAAGCTCCGCCGCTGCGTGCCCTGGGCAGCCGCGTGACCTGTCGTCGTCGTCGTCGCGTGGACAAGGTCTTGCTCTGCTCGGATCGGCGGGCTAAAGACCTCCTCCTGCACGTAGGCCGCGCTACCAGAGAATCCCTCGTGCTCAGTTCGTCAGGCGGTAGAGCATGCCCCCCCCGTCGCGCAGACAAGGTGGTCCCTGCTCTGCC
This sequence comes from Eragrostis curvula, assembly GCA_007726485.1. Taxonomy (NCBI): domain Eukaryota; kingdom Viridiplantae; phylum Streptophyta; class Magnoliopsida; order Poales; family Poaceae; genus Eragrostis; species Eragrostis curvula. Next base: position 20,023 of record RWGY01000466.1, on the reverse strand, counting down.
AGAGTGACCGAACAGAGTGGTGAAAGTGGCCGCGGGGCGTCGGTCGGCGGAGGCCGTTCGTCCAGGGGTGCTGTCGTGCTGATGACGTCGTTCCGATCGAGAGGGCAGGTTCAGTTCTCAGGGCATTGCCCGGGCGGCACCGACCGTTCCGCGAGCTGCACCACGACGGCGAAGGCGGAACGTGTGTTCTGGTGGGTGGGACGCCGGCATGCAATAAGTTGCGCGCGCTGCTGTCGTCCTCGATGTGTTGGATCTCCTCGAGCGGGCCACTGGGCGTTGGCCTTGGCTGCCGTGACGGACGTACGCGAGGCGTCGAGCCCGCCCGCCCGTGGCGAGCCAATGGGCCAAAGCCTGCCTGCCCGGCCGGCAAACACGCAACGCATCTCTCTGCTTAATTGTTCCTCACCTGCACTTCAACGGCGACGAAACTGATTGCACGCGCTGATAACCGATCAAATCGAAAAGGCGTGCTGCCTCACATCTCTTTGTCCATCTGGCTCCGTGCGCCTATAGGATGTTCGATGGAATGCCACAAGGTAACGCAGTATAACAACTGACAATTGTTGTTAACACCGCGTTTTCGATCTCGTTCGACTCCTAATTGGGCACCATCTTCAAGCGTCAATAGCGTTACTCTTGTATTGTATAGTTGTAGTACATGCTAAATGTTGACAGGGCCTGACAAATGCTTACCATCGCAATGAACGACGAGTTCATTAATTATGTTCTGCAAAGCGAAAACGTACGTCAAGTTCCTCTTGGTACTGCTGTTCATTATTGGGACAGCCTCGACGATCCAATCAAGTTGTCGGTGGCTGCCTAGCCGATCTCGACGGGTTCCTGTATGAACCAGAGTCTTGTGATTTTCGCCACAAAAAGTTAACGTGCAGGGGCCCTTTTAATAAAACTTTGGAACGTATATTGAGATCCCAGTTCCATCCGATAAATTGTAGCTCTTTGATCTCAGTGGCAATGGTGGGTAACCTTTTAAACTGAAGGGTATTTTCGGGGGTTTTTCATAATAGCATTGGTGGATAATTTTTTCTTCTTTATTTCATCGATTAATGTGGTAATATCTGACGCTTCAAAGAAAACATGGTGGCTTGCAGTAAAAGTGTGTGGGCTCCGAGCTAGTCTAACGACCGCTTATGGGGGATGAGGGTTTTGGGTGCACATGCCCCCCAATCTACATTGTGGAAGGGGCGGCCGTCGAGTAGAGACGCCATGTTCAACGGTGGCTAGACCTTCTGACGGATACCCAAATCAGGGTATCCTGATCTAGGATGCTTAATTCTGCTAACCGTCTCAGCTTAATTGTGTAGGGCCCACAGGAACAGGCACACGACAACAGAGCGCTCGAGGGGCCCACGGCCGACCCCGAGGGCACATACAAATTCCGCCTCGTCCGACCCCGAGTCGGCCGGGGCCCACGACTTCCGCCCCGCCCGACCCCGAGTCGGGTGGGGTCCACAGACTCCGCCTCGCCCGACCCCCAGTCGGGCGGGCCCCGAACTCCGCCTCGCCCGACCCCCAGTCGGGCGGGCCCCGAACTCCGCCTCGCCCGACTCCCAGTCGGGCGGGCCCACAAGCCGCGCTTCGCCCGACCCCGAGTTGGGAGACTTCGTCGAGAAGATTTCCCTCTGGCAAGGAGGACAGGCATTTACGACGAGTAGCTGGGGAGGCTTAACTCTACCCAGCAACTCATCTACTTGCAGGCACGCGATCTGACCTGCACAGTGACATCCGTCCCATCTCACAGCGCCGCCTGACACCTCGAGTACAGCAGCGGGATGGCTACGGCATCATCATCACCCTGAACAGGGACGAAGACCGGACCGGCGACAAGACGGTCGCGACAGTCTGGGTTGACATCTCGACCACCTGCCCGGCGACCAGGCTGACAGGACGCCGCCTGACTAGAGCCACAGTAGCGGATAGGGATCAGACTAGTGCGGCGCGTAGCCGCGCTGTCCACAACTGGAAACCCCGTTCTCATTTGTAAACCAGCTCACTCCTTGATTATAAAAGGAGAGCTTGGTGCATGAGGAGAGGGGATCCAGAGATACAACGCACACAGACATAGAGATACACACGAAGAGGCTTGGAGTCTTTCTCCTCCCTCGCCAACACTTGTAGCTCCCCTCTGCAAGTCGAAACACGAACTACCCATGAACTGGACGTAGGGCATCGATTGCCTGAACCAGTATAAACCTCGCCTCTCTCGCAAAACCCTCGTCATCATAGAAGATTGTTAGGCGCCGTAGTTACAAATTTACTTGTCGGCCGGTTTCTTAACACCGACACCTTCATATTGTCGATGGATGGAGACACTCTTGTTTTCTTGCTCCTCCCCCAGAGCGCGGAGCGAGGAAAACGAAGAGATGCTGCCGCAACTATCGCCCAGTCACCTGCTCGTTCTCGATGTGGAGAGTAAGCTCGTAGAAGACAAGTGCGATACGTTGTTTGAGGAACACCATGTGCGGAAGAATGCGCACGCGTAGGCACTTGCGATTGGTGGCCTGGATGATACGTGGTGGGGAAAAGTAGAAATCCGAATACACGATGAAAAAAGCTGTAAAAATCCGCTCCGTAGAGTTTGGGTTTCTTCTTGCGTCTGCGGTGGTGTCCATGCGTCTCTTTTTCTTACATATATGTCCTTGTTTTAGTTGTATATTATTCCGCAATCCATGTAGGAGACTGAGTCACAATATTCTTCTTTCTTTCTTTCTCTAGTTAGTAAGGTGGCCTGCACAAATTGCGCGGCTAGCTCCGCTAACTTAGTTGATTTATACAAGAAATTTGTAGGATTATATAATGGGCATGTCAAAATTTTGCATTGTACAAAAAAGTTGCTTCAGATTTTTTTTAATTGCTGTAGATACTGAGGCTAGTATGAACCATATTGAACATTTATTTTTACATGAATCTTTCTCCCTTCTCTGATTAGTTAGTGTTTCTTTCTTTCCTTCTCGACTGATACTATCTTGGTGAACTTCATCGTCGCTCTCATCGAAACAAATACGGAGACGGAGCGGCCGTGGGTTACAGCTCCCCAACATATATATCACAATGTGTAATCCTACTGAACATCCCACTCTTATATTGGGATTCTTCGCTTTCGACCACTGCAACGCCAAGCCACGTCGGAGTCCTCTGTCTCCTCATCGAATGGCACGAAGGCACCCATGGCGTGGTCGCTATCTCAAGTAGCGTCCACCCCCCGTCCCGATGAAACCCGCTGCTCTGGCTTCGGTCGGATCTGCCGTGAGCTCGGAGCTCCCGCTGCCATTCCTGGTTACCCGCCGTTTTTTCTCCGGCACCCGTTGCGTGCGCCGCGGGCCCTGGTGCCATCGTCGGTGCGCGGACAAGGGCCTGCTCTGCTCGGGTCCGCGGGTTCGAGAGTCGAGACACTGCACATCCGCTGCGTTGCCAGAGAACAAACCGGGTGTGAACGCGGCCGCGGACGTCTCTCGGCGGTCGATAGGTAGAGGCCGTCAGTCCTGGGGTACTGAATACTGATGAAGATGTCGTTCCGATCGAGAGGGTCAAGGCAGTGCCCGGGGCTCAAGGGCGCGGCACCGTCCGTTCCGGCACGTGTCGTTCCACGCGCCGCGCCGCGACGTCGTCGAAGTTAGTTCAAACGTGTTGTTCTCGCGTGGCGCGGCTGCCGTACGTGTCAGTGGACGCCGGCGAGAAGTTGCGTTTGCTGTGTTGTGGACCTGTGGTGTGGTGTGGCGTCGGCGGCGGGCCGGGTCCCACGAGGGCAACAACGTACAGGCCGAGACGAGTAGCTAGGTTGTCACGCGCCTTGTCGTGTTTGATCTGCTCGAGCTGGCCGCTGGGAGCGCATTTGGCCTTTGGCAGGCGCGACGAACGGACGAGAGGCGTCGAGCCCGCCCCGTGCAGATCCTGCCCGGCCGGCGGGTACGCGCGCACGCCCCTGTGCTTGTTCCACGGCTGCCGTCCCCTCTCCTGCACGTTTAACGGTGCCGGCGCCGATGAAACTGATTGCACGCGCTGATGATGACTGACCAAATCAAAAAGGTGTGGTTCGTTAAAAAAACAGAAAAGTTGTGCAGCCCTTGTTGTCCATTTATCAGCTCCGTGCGCCTAGACTGTTTGATGGAATGCCAGCATAATAACGTAACGTAGTACGATTATAGGGGAAGGAAATTCTCTGCGTAAGTGATGCACGCCAAAGCCTATGCGGCACCACCTTGATTCTTGCCACGTGTCCTTCGTACAAATCTAAAAGCAGTAGAATTTGCATAATCGAGCGTTTTGTCCATCTAAACAAAATCTGAGTCTCCATAAACCAGATCGAGCTGAGCCGATTCATCCGTAAGCTGGCATCCGATTTCATCCATGTTGGCGACAACGCTCGCTCTATCCGTCAGTCTCGATCATCTCTGCACAGCTTCGACGGTGTATCTATGTGGTAATATCTTCTTTATTTCTCTGAATAATGTGGTAATATCAGTAGTGGATAATTATTTCTTCTTTATTTCTCTAATTAATGTGGTAATATCTAGTGCTTCAGAGCGAACATGGTGGCTTGTCATACATGTGTGTGGGCATGGAGCCAGTCTGACACCCGGGTGACGGGGCGCTGGAGGCCAGCCTTTCTTTATCTTTTTTTTTACTTTTTTTTTCTTCCATACGTGTCATTGTTTCGCATAGGAGACTACGTAACAATATTCTTCTATCTTTGTCTAATTAATGCAGTTATGTTATAGCGCTTGAGATGATCAGTGAGGCAAAAAATAAGATCTCCATATATTCTGCATCAGGAGTTCAGGATCACCCCTAGGCGTTGACTGGTTGTGGCAAGAGTTTTGTTTGGGTGCTGAATGGCTTCGGAAAATTGTACACCGACGTCTGTGAGGACGAATGGAAAACACATTTGGCTGATGCTTGTTGGGTCTCAACTCAAAAGGATTTTGCCGGTCCCCAAGGCCCGACCCCCGGTGGCCGATGCCGTTGCACCTAGCAAGGCGACGTGTAACAGTTTGAGGCAAGGATTCGCCGTGTCACACCCCAAAATTTCAAATTTTGGAATGTGACTCAAATTTCACTAAATTTTAAAACTTTTTGGTAATAGTTTAAAATTTAACTTTAATATTCGAGTGTTGTCACTTTTATTTAGGAAAAGTATTTATTTTTCTAAATAAAGTAAATTAATATAGGTTATACTAATTTGTTTGTTGCATTCATGCTCGTTAGTCTGCATTAGGTGCTTCTCTGTGTGAAAAATGAATTTCAAAATTCGATAGTGATCTTGTAGTTTGAATTAGTTTTCGAGTATCGATAATAGTCCTATTCCTAGCCTAGGCCTAATCTCGGCCAAAGTGTCACCCTATTTGTTTCTCTTCTTCTCTTCTCTCCATCAGCATGCCAACAACCAAGCCATCTGTGTGCAACAAAACTATGCAATCGAAATATCTTTGCATGCCTTTTGTTTTACCTCCTCTGTTCCCTTTTCTTTTCTCTGGTCTACCATTCTTAATTTCTTTTCCTCCGATCGTGGCATGAAGCTATGTACAACCAAGCCATACTCTTTGCTGCTACTCTGCCGTTCTACTCTCTGTTCATTTCTATAATTTGTTTGCAAGCAATCAAGCCACTTGCATGCAGCTTGATTTAATTTTTCAATCTTCTTTTCTTTCTTTCTCTTTCGATGTTTGTAATCAAGCTAGCTGCACCACAACAAGCATCTGATCCTTTCTCGAGACCCATTATCTATCTATCTATCTATCTATCTACTTATATGTCTTTCTTTCTTCATCAATGTGCAGTCAATCCAACAGACTTTCGGTACCACCACCCAATCAACCTTTGTCTAATTGGTTTACTTTCAAACTGGCCTTCTTGTAAAATATACACCAAGTCCATCTGCACTGAATGTTGCAACTTGTATATCCAACCATTGTCTAGACTTGCTATTATATTTTACCCTTTCCTCTTGGCCCTCTCTTTACCTGCAAGCTAGTTACAAAGAAGCCATGGCAAATCATTGTCGTTGTCTAGACGTTCTCTTCTTTTTGCCGCACTTTGCTTGAAGCCTAGCTACAACCTCTTCAATTTAGCTTCAACCTCCAGCCATAGCTCAAATGCCTTGGCCTTCTGTCGTGTCTTGATAGTCCATTAATCTTTCGAGCAACTCACGGTGATGTTAGGGAAGCATGTCAACATGGCTCTTGCCATATCCCACATATCTTGTATCTCATCAACAGGATCTTATTATTTTGATCATTCCTTATTTCTTTTTCTCTCCATCGGTTTGCACCCAACCGTTTCATTCATTTGTTTATTTTCTATCTCTCGTGACTTACTTTGTAACCTACATACGTAGCCATATTAGAACCCAATGTTGCACCACAGTTGGTGTTCACCCTGGTCCATCAAGAAAAATCAGTGTTTAGATTCCTATCTCGCCTCTCTTATGGAAATCGGGCCTCCCTGCCATCTGTCTCTATCCCTCCAAGCTCCTCAACATTGTCTTTCGACTCCGTCCCACCGATGTGTGCATCTCTCCATGCATCGTTGCTTTGGAGAACACACTGTTACGATAGGATCCTACAAATCCCCTATAGTTATCATGTTATCTCTTTTGTTGTTGTATCATAATAGCATTCAAAATCAACCGTTTAATCATAACATCATGTGTTCTTGTTTATCTACTTCCAGCCATATATATACCACCAACAAATCTGTTTATCGATTCTATAAACTCTTTACCAGTCATGGTACCTCGTGGCCTTTGTATTGGCGTAACCATGCAATGATATTATATTATTTTAATTGCCAAATTTATGTTGATGTAATGGCAGGTGCACATGTCATTTGTACACAACATAAGGTTGGATGTTAAAATAATGCATATATCACTTGTGCGTCTTATGTCTTATACCTAGTCAATAATCTTTCATATCATTTAATTATGATCCCTTGGCATGTCCCATTTCTCCTCCTTTATCTTCACTTGACTTGTCAAGATCTTTTGGCTACGCTCGTGGTTCCAATAACCAACTCAAAATCGCACCTCACCTCACCTCTATGCATATTCGTTCTGACCCCATGAGTCATGCTATTTCCTTTTATACCGTCACCTCCCGTCTTCTATACATTCATTCATGTCGACATAATGTTCTTCACATTCTACACCCAAGATATGATTCCATCCACATTCATACCACTTACCGTTTTCTCTCAAAAGGAAAGAAAAACATTATTTAACGCTTGATAATGCACTTTTCTTCCTAGTCCCCATTTTCCTTTCATCATCACACCCTCTCAACATCTCCTATGAATACCTGGGCACCTCCCCACGTCCTTCCCATGGCCCCAAGGCCTCTTGGGCCAAACACTAAGGCAGCCCACCCTCATCTCTCAACTCCCCTATAGTTTTCCTTGTTGTTTGGGCCGAGGCCCACTTTTCCTCGCTCCTCCCCACCTATGGGCCAAGCCCAAACCCTCTCCCAAACCCTAGGCCACCCCCTCTACATATATGGGAGCCTTCCCCACGTCCTCCTTGCCCTCCAAACCCCTCCCACGTCATCAGGCTGTCGCCACGCGTCGCCACCCTCGCGTCCAGCAGCACAGTCACATATTGGCATCAACGTTCCCGGCGATCCGTCCATCCAAATGCAACCAAATTTTGCCAGCAGGTGCGAAATAGAGTCCTCTACAACATATCCAAAATTCAGCCCACGATCTGTCCTGGTTCGACGGGGATCTAATTCGCAATGACTACTGCTCCTGTTCTGGATCTGTCCAGCGCGTCTGATGGTAATTGTTTTTCGTGTTCCAACCAATCCCTCTACTTTTCTGACCTAAACTCAAGACCATGTTGTGTTCCAGAAAGTCTAATACACGTTCCCCAAAGTATTCGCCAAGATCATTTAGGAATCGACCAGGAACGCAATGTCACCGTTAACTGTTCCAGAACAACCCCATCTAGATCCAACCATTTGATCTTTTTGTCAGGTAAACCAGTGCCCCAATTATCTTGCGTCCAACATGTTCCATAACATTGCGCATATTTCTATGGAAACCTTGTCCCAAAATATCCGTCCAGTCAACGGGAACATGCACATATCATTTCGTGACTGTTTCTGTTTTTCCAGATTTAGTGTTTAGTCTTTCAAACGTCATAACTTTTTGCTCGTAACTCCGTTTTAAGTGATTCTTGCGCTCACGTGATCGTAGGTTTGAGCTCTATCATTTAGTACTGTTAATAGATTAATTTGATACTGTTTGGTGTACTGTTTCTTATTGTTTGTGCTTTGTGTGCTTTGCATGTTACCGTTATTTAGAAACGCGTGTTCGAGAGCTAACAAGATGAAGACAAAGAACATGAAGACTCTGAGCAGCAGCACTTCTTTTGAGGCAAGTGCCCTTGACGCATTCTGAACCTATTTCTTTCTCCCTCTAGTTTAGTTATGCATTGCGTTTAAATTGAATCCCATGTGTCATATCCTGTTCCTTTACTTTCTCCTTGTCGCCTGGGTGTGGTTTATAATAATATGGATGGGTAGGTAATGCTTAGCTTGCTGTCTTGGGTTGGATAATAATTTGACTAATAATCTTGACTAATGGTTCACTTCAACATAATCTTCACGGACCGGTTAATCTTTTTAGCAACATGGAACTTAGGTGATCCAAGCAGGAGGATGTTGATGATGGTGCGGGTATGCACATGTGCCTGTCATGGTACTGTTGGTTGTGGGTAGTACCTGCTTGTGATCACAAGGACCGGTTCGTGGAGCGGCAACCCATGACAACAGCACAAAGCACAAGGTTGATTATGGTAGACTTGGTCAAGTATTGTGTTGTCTTCCCAGTTTGGCGGCATTCGAGGAAGAGGAGTGGGATGGAGTAATCTCATTCCTAGGTGATGGATGGAGTAATCCTAGCCACGGTGCAAGAGGGGGCTTCTGTCTGGATGGCGTAATCCCACAGCGGTGGAACCTTAGCATGGGATGTTTGCCGGCTGGGAAGCACTTTGAAAGACCATGTGGTGATCTCTTGGCCTCACACCTTCGGTAGTGTGAAGTGGCAACATGGAGACTTTAGTCATCGACGGATGATGAAATCACCACCTTGTGGGTAAAGTTGTGCACCTCTGCAGAGAAGTAAAACTGTCATGACAGCCGTGCTCACGGTCAGGAGCGGCCTGGATCCTCACATGATTAGTGGGAATGGTTGGGTGGATCTGGTGGGGTAACCAGATTTGGGTGGAGTAACCCGTTTGTTCTACAAGTGGGGTAACCTGTAGGTTGGTTGGGTGGAGTAACCCTTGGCTTTACAGGTGGAGTAACCTGTATAGTATGACCTTTGGGGGGTTTATTTCACTTAGTAATATATGTGCTTTAATAATGTCTTAAGATAAGTTGCTTTTCTGCTATGAACCATATGTTGGCCTTTCTTGTTATAAGCTTGCATATTGCATATTCTCCCACACTTGCGGAGTACGACATGTACTCACGCTTGCTATTTCCTCTACAATCATGATATGCTGCTCAGAGAGTGAAGATGGACTACTTTGAAGACGATGGTGAAGACTAAGCTTGTGGAGCCCCCGGTCGACTGCCTGTGGCGTTATGGAGTCTTCCGCTAGCGTTTGTATTCGTTTAGTCCTTTGAGACATTTATTGTAATATTTGTACGATGTATTTATGACACTAGTTACTCTGTTTTACTATACTTTGTCCTATATGTGTGAAACTTGATCCTGGGCACACATATAGATGAGCATTCGGTTTTGTCCTTAAAACCGGGTGTGACAGAGTGGTATCAGAGCCGTGTTGACCGTAGGACGCAAGCTTAGATAGAATGGTTGCCAAAAAGTCCTATTTTCAAAGCTATATTGAAAAATCTAATCTATGTGCTCTTCTGATCTTTCTATTTTCTATTCTCAACTTATCTTCTCTTGATCTATTTAGTAAAATGATTTTTATCCTTTCCTCTCTTGAGCGAGCATCTTTACTTTGACCGTAGTATTATGTCCCGATCTAGCCTTAATGACGAAGTAGTGCGTTGTTGTGAGTGTGGTGTGCCAGTGCATTGATTTGGATCTTTGATTGAGTGTCGATGTGTGGAGAAGCTTATCTTTGTAAGCACATCTTTATATAATATAGTTATATTAAGTTTAGTTGGGTTATCTTTTCTATCCTTCTAGATCTTCTCTTCTTTGCCCACCGGAATGATTCAAGTTCCACACAAGTCAACGAGCGAAGAAATTTTTGTACCGATGTAAAACTTCATGAATACGCCAACAAGACAGTGATGAAGATGTTTTGATGAAGGACAGGACAGCTCGATGAGATGCAAGTGCTAACCTAAGGGGGGTGGAGCTCACCTCCGACAACAACGAATGGACAACGAAGGAATGATGCTTAGTCTTGGTATGGAATGGTTATCGAAGCTCAAGAAAAGATCATCAAGTTGAAGATTGACAAACCGAGTGATTCCTTCATTCCTCCTTTCTTGCTAGCCTCACCGAATCTCGGGGCGAGATTCCTGTTAAGGGGGGTAGTCTTGTCACACCCCAAAATTTCAAATTTTGGAATGTGACTCAAATTTCACTAAATTTTAAAACTTCTTGGTAATAGTTTAAAATTTAACTTTAATATTCGAGTGTTGTCACTTTTATTTAGGAAAAGTATTTATTTTTCTAAATAAAGTAAATTAATATAGGTTATACTAATTTGTTTGTTGCATTCATGCTCGTTAGTCTGCATTAGGTGCTTCTCTGTGTGAAAAATGAATTTCAAAATTCGATAGTGATCTTGTAGTTTGAATTAGTTTTCGAGTATCGATAATAGTCCTATTCCTAGCCTAGGCCTAATCTCGGCCAAAGTGTCACCCTATTTGTTTCTCTTCTTCTCTTCTCTCCATCAGCATGCCAACAACCAAGCCATCTGTGTGCAACAAAACTATGCAATCGAAATATCTTTGCATGCCTTTTGTTTTACCTCCTCTGTTCCCTTTTCTTTTCTCTGGTCTACCATTCTTAATTTCTTTTCCTCCGATCGTGGCATGAAGCTATGTACAACCAAGCCATACTCTTTGCTGCTACTCTGCCGTTCTACTCTCTGTTCATTTCTATAATTTGTTTGCAAGCAATCAAGCCACTTGCATGCAGCTTGATTTAATTTTTCAATCTTCTTTTCTTTCTTTCTCTTTCGATGTTTGTAATCAAGCTAGCTGCACCACAACAAGCATCTGATCCTTTCTCGAGACCCATTATCTATCTATCTATCTATCTATCTATCTATCTATCTATCTATCTATCTACTTATATGTCTTTCTTTCTTCATCAATGTGCAGTCAATCCAACAGACTTTCGGTACCACCACCCAATCAACCTTTGTCTAATTGGTTTACTTTCAAACTGGCCTTCTTGTAAAATATACACCAAGTCCATCTGCACTGAATGTTGCAACTTGTACATCCAACCATTGTCTAGACTTGCTATTATATTTTACCCTTTCCTCTTGGCCCTCTCTTTACCTGCAAGCTAGTTACAAAGAAGCCATGGCAAATCATTGTCGTTGTCTAGACGTTCTCTTCTTTTTGCCGCACTTTGCTTGAAGCCTAGCTACAACCTCTTCAATTTAGCTTCAACCTCCAGCCATAGCTCAAATGCATTGGCCTTCTGTCGTGTCTTGATAGTCCATTAATCTTTCGAGCAACTCACGGTGATGTTAGGGAAGCATGTCAACATGGCTCTTGCCATATCCCACATATCTTGTATCTCATCAACAGGATCTTATTATTTTGATCATTCCTTATTTCTTTTTCTCTCCATCGGTTTGCACCCAACCGTTTCATTCATTTGTTTATTTTCTATTTCTCGTGACTTACTTTGTAACCTACATACGTAGCCATATTAGAACCCAATGTTGCACCACAGTTGGTGTTCACCCTGGTCCATCAAGAAAAATCAGTGTTTAGATTCCTATCTCGCCTCTCTTATGGAAATCGGGCCTCCCTGCCATCTGTCTCTATCCCTCCAAGCTCCTCAACATTGTCTTTCGACTCCGTCCCACCGATGTGTGCATCTCTCCATGCATCGTTGCTTTGGAGAACACACTGTTACGATAGGATCCTACAAATCCCCTATAGTTATCATGTTATCTCTTTTGTTGTTGTATCATAATAGCATTCAAAATCAACCGTTTAATCATAACATCATGTGTTCTTGTTTATCTACTTCCAGCCATATATATACCACCAACAAATCTGTTTATCGATTCTATAAACTCTTTACCAGTCATGGTACCTCGTGGCCTTTGTATTGGCGTAACCATGCAATGATATTATATTATTTTAATTGCCAAATTTATGTTGATGCAATGGCAGGTGCACATGTCATTTGTACACAACATAAGGTTGGATGTTAAAATAATGCATATATCACTTGTGCGTCTTATGTCTTATACCTAGTCAATAATCTTTCATATCATTTAATTATGATCCCTTGGCATGTCCCATTTCTCCTCCTTTATCTTCACTTGACTTGTCAAGATCTTTTGGCTACGCTCGTGGTTCCAATAACCAACTCAAAATCGCACCTCACCTCACCTCTATGCATATTCGTTCTGACCCCATGAGTCATGCTATTTCCTTTTATACCGTCACCTCCCGTCTTCTATACATTCATTCATGTCGACATAATGTTCTTCACATTCTACACCCAAGATATGATTCCATCCACATTCATACCACTTACCGTTTTCTCTCAAAAGGAAAGAAAAACATTATTTAACGCTTGATAATGCACTTTTCTTTCTAGTCCCCATTTTCCTTTCATCATCACACCCTCTCAACATCTCCTATGAATACCTGGGCACCTCCCCACGTCCTTCCCATGGCCCCAAGGCCTCTTGGGCCAAACACTAAGGCAGCCCACCCTCATCTCTCAACTCCCCTATAGTTTTCCTTGTTGTTTGGGCCGAGGCCCACTTTTCCTCGCTCCTTCCCACCTATGGGCCAAGCCCAAACCCTCTCCCAAACCCTAGGCCACCCCCTCTACATATATGGGAGCCTTCCCCACGTCCTCCTTGCCCTCCAAACCCCTCCCACGTCATCAGGCTGTCGCCACGCGTCGCCACCCTCGCGTCCAGCAGCACAGTCACATATTGGCATCAACGTTCCCGGCGATCCGTCCATCCAAATGCAACCAAATTTTGCCAGCAGGTGCGAAATAGAGTTCTCTACAACATATCCAAAATGCAGCCCACGATCTGTCCTGGTTCGACGGGGATCTAATTCGCAATGACTACTGCTCCTGTTCTGGATCTGTCCAGCGCGTCTGATGGTAATTGTTTTTCGTGTTCCAACCAATCCCTCTACTTTTCTGACCTAAACTCAAGACCATGTTGTGTTCCAGAAAGTCTAATACACGTTCCCCAAAGTATTCGCCAAGATCATTTAGGAATCGACCAGGAACGCAATGTCACCGTTAACTGTTCCAGAACAACCCCATCTAGATCCAACCATTTGATCTTTTTGTCAGGTAAACCAGTGCCCCAATTATCTTGCGTCCAACATGTTCCATAACATTGCGCATATTTCTATGGAAACCTTGTCCCAAAATATCCGTCCAGTCAACGGGAACATGCACATATCATTTCGTGACTGTTTCTGTTTTTCCAGATTTAGTGTTTAGTCTTTCAAACGTCATAACTTTTTGCTCGTAACTCCGTTTTAAGTGATTCTTGCGCTCACGTGATCGTAGGTTTGAGCTCTATCATTTAGTACTGTTAATAGATTAATTTGATACTGTTTGGTGTACTGTTTCTTATTGTTTGTGCTTTGTGTGCTTTGCATGTTACCGTTATTTAGAAACGCGTGTTCGAGAGCTAACAAGATAAAGACAAAGAACATGAAGACTCTGAGCAGCAGCACTTCTTTTGAGGCAAGTGCCCTTGACGCATTCTGAACCTATTTCTTTCTCCCTCTAGTTTAGTTATGCATTGCGTTTAAATTGAATCCCATGTGTCATATCCTGTTCCTTTACTTTCTCCTTGTCGCCTGGGTGTGGTTTATAATAATATGGATGGGTAGGTAATGCTTAGCTTGCTGTCTTGGGTTGGATAATAATTTGACTAATAATCTTGACTAATGGTTCACTTCAACATAATCTTCACGGACCGGTTAATCTTTTTAGCAACATGGAACTTAGGTGATCCAAGCAGGAGGATGTTGATGATGGTGCGGGTATGCACATGTGCCTGTCATGGTACTGTTGGTTGTGGGTAGTACCTGCTTGTGATCACAAGGACCGGTTCGTGGAGCGGCAACCCATGACAACAGCACAAAGCACAAGGTTGATTATGGTAGACTTGGTCAAGTATTGTGTTGTTGTCGGTGTTAAGAAACCGGCCGACAAGTAAATTTGTAACTACGGCGCCTAACAATCTTCTATGATGGCGAGGGTTTTGTGAGAGAGGCGAGATGTATACTGGTTCAGGCAATCGATGCCCTACGTCCAGTTCGTGGGTGGTTCGTGTTTCGACTTGCAGAGGGGAGCTACAAGTGTTGACGAGGGAGGAGAAAGACTCCAAGCCTCTTCGTGTGTATCTCTATGTCTGTGTCTGTTCGAACTTTGATCCCCCCCTCGCTCCCATGCCCCCAGCTCTCCCTTTATAGTCAAGGAGTGAGCCGGTTTACAAATGGGAACGGGGCTTTCGAGTTGTGGGCTAGCGCGGCTACACGCCGCACTAGTCTGAACCCTAGCTGCCACTGTGGCCCTAGTCAGGCGGCGTCCTGTCAGCCCGGTCGCCGGGCAGGTGGTCGAGATGTCAACCCAGACTGTCGCGGCCGTCTTGTCGCCGGTCCGGTCTTCGTCCCTGTTCAGGGTGATGATGATGTCGTAGCCATCCCGCTGCTGTACTCGAGGTGTCAGGCGGCGCCGCGAGATGGGACGGGTGCCACTGTGCGGGTCACATCGCGTGCCTGCAAGTATATGAGTTGCTGGGTAGAGTTAAGGCTCCCCAGCTACTCGTCGTAAATGCCTGTCCTCCTTGTCAGAGGAAAATCTTCTCGACGAAGTCTCCCAACTCGGGGTCGGGCGAAGCGCGGCTTGTGGGCCCGCCCGACTGGGAGTCGGGCGAGGCGGAGTTCGGGGCCCCACCCGACTCGGGGTCGGGCGGGGCGGAAGTCGTGGGCCCGCCCGATTGGGGGTCGGGCGAGGCGGAGTTCGTGGACCCCACCCGACTCGGGGTCGGGCGGGGCGGAAGTCGTGGGCCCGCCCGACTGGGGGTCGGGCGAGGCGGAACTTGTATGTGCCCTCGGGGTCGGCCGTGGGCCCCTCGAGCGCTCTGTTGTCATGCACCTGTTCCTGTGGGCCCTACACAATTTAAGCTGAGACGGTTAGCGGGATTAAGTATCCTAGATCAGGATACCCTGGTTTGGGTATCCGTCAGTAGCCCCCGAGCCTGGGCGGCGGCCGGGGGTCGTGGTCGCCGTCGAGGCTTGTCGTTGTCTCTCCGAGGGTATTTTCGTACTACTCTTACCGGTGGGTGCGCGCGAGCGCACCCGCCGGGTGTAGCCCCCGAGCCTCGGTACAAGTGGTTTACTTGTGCCGAGGGTGGCAAAAAAGGTTTTCCTGAGACCACGCAGTAGGTCCTTGTTTGCGAATGCGAGCCCCCGAGTCCTCGCTCGATGCGCGGATCCGTCCGAGGGTCGTTTCGTCTTTTTGTTTCGTCCGTACCCGCGCGTCTTTACGATAAGACGGGGCACGCGTGAGCCGGCCACGTCATTCCTCGATGGTTCGATGCGTGGTGCTCGTTTAAGCTGCAAACGGGTGTGTCCGAGTGAAGGCCTCGGCTTGCCCTTCGCGGGGGTCCGATTGAGACTAGCTGGAGTCGGCCTCATTCAGATCCGAGTTCCTGCCTTTTTCGATCGCCGACTCCTTTCGCTCGGAGTCAGTGGGCTCGATGCCCTCCCTCGATGGGAGATCAAGGTCGAGGTTTTTTAGACTCGGACTCGGACGCTACCGTCAGAGGCCCATTGTACTACGGTGTACGGGTTGCGGTCGCTGGGGACCCCTCTTTGGTGGCCCCTCACTTAGTTTTGTCCTGGAGCGGCCGTTCGAACCCTTTCGCGGGGCCGACCTTCGAACTCCTGGGCCGGAAACTGGGCCGTCGGGGCGTTTTCAGCCCCTAGCCTTTATTACCTGTGGGCCCGGCCGGGATTCCAAGCCCGCCTGGGCCGTCATCGTGCGTCGTGGAGACGCGACGGTTCGCCTTCCGCGCGAATCGAGGCCACGATCTGTCTTCGTGCGGTAGTGGAGCGGGCCATGATGGCGATTTTTAAGGCACCTGCACCTGTTAAATCGCGAAACAGGGAAGGCGCGAGAAACGAGGCGTCGTGTGAACGCGATAACTATAAAGAAGGGATGAGCCTAACCTCATTTGCCTTACCAGGTTTTCGCAACCTTTCGCATCCACCGCCGCTCGCCCTTGCGCAAACCGCTTCGTCTTCCTCGCCTCGCTCGCTCTCCAACTTCCCTTCGTTTCGCCGTCGCTCCGCGTCCCTCGTCCGCATTCGCCATGGCGGATTGGAGCCGGTCCAACAGCACCAAGGGGAACCTCGATGCCCTGGTTGCGCGCGGCCTCCTGATGCCCCTCACCGCGGAGCATGAGTGGCTGGTTCCCGGGGAGGAGAGGATCCCATCGCCGCCGGACGGCTACATTGTCTCCTTCCGCTCCTTCCACGAGCGCGGCTTCGGCATGCCGCCTCTTCCCTTCCTCCGCGGCCTGCTTCACCACTACAAGTTGGAGCTGCAGCACCTCAACCCCAACTCCATCCAGCACATCTCCGCCTTCGTCGCCTTGTGCGAAGGTTTTTTGAAGATTCGCCCCCATTTCCATCTTTTCAAGTACTTCTTCACCCTCGCGCTCCAGACCAAGAGGGACGCGGAAGGGAATCCGCGCGCCGTCCCGATCGGCTGTGCTAGCTTCCGGCTCCGGAGCGGCCGGGCCCGCGAGTACATCACCATGCCCGTCACCGACACCAACAAGGGTTGGCACGAGAGGTGGTTTTACCTCAAGAACACCGCGCTCGCGCCGCTCCCGGAGTTCACCGGGCGCCTGATCGAAGAGGCGCCCGAGTGCTGGGGTTGGGGGCCTGCCGCCCCTGACAAGAAGAAGTTGGCCGACCTCTTGGGTATGATCGACAGACTCAAGAGGGGCGGCGTTGCGGGCGTCGGGGTCATCGGCGCCTACCACGTCAGGAGGCTTGCGCCGCTTCAAGACCGGCGCCTCCCCATGTGGGATATGGGCCGTGACTTTGCGTGGGAGGGGACCTGCATGGTGGACCCCCACGCGGAGCCGCGGATTACCGTCCGAGAGCTGAAGGCCCGGCTCTCGGAGGCGATGGGGAAGACAGCGGCGGATTGGGATAGTTTTGACTATCCGATCCCGGGCCACCCGCCGATGCTTCCGGAGCAGGGGGCCCTACAATTCGTAAGTTTTTCGGTTTGGTTTCGATCCCGATTCGGCATTGTTTCGATTTTCCCGATCTTTCGCTTATGCACTTTTTCTTGGATTTAGACTGGCGTCGCCTTCCTTCCTTCTGCCGCCCCTCTTCCCGAAGTCTACGACGCCGTCCGTGCGAGCAACAGGGAGCAGGCGGAGCGGCAGAAGGCCCGCAAAGACCGCGAAGACGCCAAGAAGGCGAAGCGGGTGCAGAGGGAGGAGGAGAGGAGACGGCGTCGCCGCCGAGGCGACGTGGTCTCCGACTCCGAGGACGAGGACGACGACGATGACGACGGCGACGACGACGAGGATCAGGTCGACTGGGGTCGACTAGAAGATCGCTCCCCGGGTCCCGACGTCGCCGGCGCTTCAGGCAGTGGGGGCGCGCCAGGCTCTTCGCGGCCAGCGGCTCTCCCAGCCTCCATGGCTCTCACGCTCGCCCCCGCGAGATTGCTCCCTGTGGCGACGGCCATGGCGGGGTCACAAATGGCATCGGCCGCCGCGACGACGTCGGTCGTGGTGACCGTGCCGTCGGCGGCGACAAGCTCGGCGGTGGCCGCGGCGACGACGGCATCGATGAGCGCCTCGACCGCGGTCCCTTCCTCGACCACGTCCCCGCAATCACCGCGCTGCCGCCCGCTGCGATGATGATGACCGTGGCATCCCCCACGGACGTAGGGCATCGATTGCCTGAACCAGTATACATCTCGCCTCTCTCACAAAACCCTCGCCATCATAGAAGATTGTTAGGCGCCGTAGTTACAAATTTACTTGTCGGCCGGTTTCTTAACACCGACAGTTGGCGCGCCAGGTAGGGGACCTCAGCGCGTTTGACGTCTTCAGTTGATGGCGAGCCACGACATCGATTGGTCTCCGGGCGCTCTCGTGTACTTCGGAAGCCTGGAGTTCATCGTGGTCCAGGATGGGGGGCTTTCGCGCGTCGAACCGCCGGCACCCCCACAAAGGGCCCTCACCCCCGCCATGTCCGCGAGCGCGGAGCTCGTGGGTATGGCGGAGTACGACTACGACAGCGACGAGGATGACCTCCTCGACTACGACTCCGACGCCGGCAGTCACCATCCTTCGCGCGAGTGCATGGTGGTGGAAGCTGGTGGAGGCAGCCGCCGCAACGTTCACGACGTGGCGGCGCAGCCAGACCCTGCAGCGGTCGCGACGACGGCGGACGCCGGAGCGGCCGCAGAAGCCGCGCCCCTGCTTGTGACACAGGCGCAGCAAGGAACCCCTCCGGCGAGCGCCGACCTCCGGGAGGGCGATGACCTGGAGCGTCTGCTCCAACGCCAACACGAGCTCGCAGAAGCCGCGCGGCGGCTCAAGGAGGAGCGCGAGCGGCTCGAACACGAGGTGGCGCAGCGCCAGGCCCTGCGCGAACGCGTGCGTGCCCATGGGCGCGAAGCCCGGCAGCGGATTCTGGCCGAGGCGGGCAACCTCGTGCCCAGATACACCAGGCCCAGCCAAAATGTCGCCGCGGCTGCGACACTTTTGCGCGCGCTCCCGCAACCGTCCGACGAGGACCAGCGAAGAATCCAGGGGGAGCTCAAGGACCTCCTGGACTTGGCGGCGGTGCAGCAGGCCGAGCGCGAGCAAAGCTCCGCTGCACGGCGGTGGGAATCCAGCGTTTCCTACCGCACGCCAAGCAAGCCACGGCCACAACCCGAAAGTTCCGTCCACCAAACCCCCGAGCAAAGTGGGACTGGGGACGCGCCGCCGGTCCATCAGCGGATCGGCAGGATCCGCGACGCCCGCGACATTCTGCGGGCAAGGCGCCGCGAGCAAGGGCGAGGTCCACGGTGCGAAACCGAGGACTTTGTCTACGCTCCGCGGCGTGGCGGGAGATTTGACCCGGAGGAAGACAAGCCTCGGGCTCCGGTCCCGGCTGGCCCACGGGCTTTTGGCCGCGCCATCTTGCGGGCTCCCGTCCCCCAGCGGTTTCGGCCGCCCAGCAATATCACGAAGTACAACGGGGAGACGAATCCCGCGTTGTGGCTGGAGGACTACCGCCTGGCGTGCCAAGCCGGCGGTGCCACCGACGAGCGGTTCATCATCCGCAACCTCCCCCTCTTCTTGGCCGACTCGGCCAGGACGTGGCTCGAGCATCTCCCGGAGGGCTCAATCCAGGATTGGGTTGACCTCCAGGAGGTGTTCATCGGCAACTTCCAGGGCACGTACGCGCGCCCGGGGAACCCGTGGGACCTTCGGAACTGCCGGCAGGGCGCCGACGAGTCCCTGAGGGACTACATCAAGCGATTCTCCAGGCAATGCAACGCGTTGCCCAATCTCGCTGACGCCGAGGTGATCTCCGCGTTCATAGCGGGCACCAGCAACGAAGGGCTCGTTCATGAGCTCGGCCGCAAGAGCCCGCGCTCCATCAAGGAGCTGCTCGACGTGGCCACCAGCTACGCCTCCGGTGAGGATGCGGTCGATGCCCTCCTTCACCGGACTAAAGGCAAGGCAAAGCGGAACGAGAGTTCCGGTGCGGGTCCGTCTGCCCCGCACGACAAGAAGCAAAAGCAGAAG
>RWGY01000465.1:0-28669 GCA_007726485.1 Eragrostis curvula | reverse complement strand
TTTGCATCGTCCGCAAGTAAACTCATGTTTTTGAGTGGTTTTCGTATGGGAACCCTCCATTTACATCAAACATCATAACGAGTGAAAACGAGCGCTTCCGTGCATTTTGTGCGTTCATGAAACAAGCACTAAATGCACCAAAACGCTCCGGAACATCCCCGGTTTGCATCGACCGCAAGTGACTCATGTTTTGAGTGTTTTCCTATGGAACAATCCAATTACATCAAAACAGATCATAACGAGTGAAAAATGAGCGCTTCCTGCATCGTTTTGCATGAAACAACACTGATTCACAAAAAATGTGCTCTTGAAAATCCCGGTGTTGCATCGTCCGCAGGTAAAACTCATTTTTTGAGGTGTTTCCTAGGGGAACCCCCTCAATTACATCAAAACATCATAACAAGTGAAAACAAGAGCTTCCTCCGCGCCATTTTGGTGCGTTTTTGCACGAAACAACAACTAATGCACCAAAATGGCTCCGGAACATCCAGTTTGCATCCACCGCAAGTGAACTCATGTTTTCGAGTGTTTTCCTATGGGAACCATACGATTACATCAAAAATCATACGAGTGAAAACGAGCGCTTTCCGCACCATTTTGTTTCCTTTGCACGAAACATCACTAATGCACCAAAAACGGCTCCGGAACATCCCGGTTTGCATCGACCGCAAGTGAACTCATGTTTTTGAGTGTTTTCCTATGGGAACCCTCCAATTACATCAAAACATCATAACGAGTGAAAACGAGCGCTTCCCGTGCCGTTTTGGCGCGTTTTGCATGAAACAGGACTAATGCACCAAAACGGCTCCGGAACATCCCGGTTTGCATCGTCCGCAAGTTAACTTATGTTTTTGAGTGTTTTCCTATGGGAACCCTCCAATTACATCAAAACATCATAAACGATGAAACGAGCACTTCCCATGCCGTTTTGGTGCGTTTTGCATGTAATAGCACTAATGCACCAAAACGGCTCCAGAACATCCCGGTTTGCATCGACCACATTAGTGTTTTCCTATGGGAACCATACAAATGCATCAAAACATCATAACGAGTGAAAGGAGCGCTGCCTGCATCGTTTTCCATGAAACAGCACCGATGCACAAAAATGGCTCCGGAACATCCGATTTGCGTCGTCCGCAAGTTAACTTATGTTTTTGAGTGTTTTCCTATGGAACCCTCCAATTACATCAGAACATCATAACGATGAAAAGAGCGCTTCCGTGCGTTTTTGTGCGTTTTGCATGAAAACAGCACTAATGCAACCAAAACAGCTCCGGAACATCCCCGGTTTGCATCGACCGCAAGTGAACTCATGTTTTTGAGTGTTTTCCTATGGGAACCATACGATTACATCAAAGCATCAGAACGAGTGAAGACGAGCGCTTCCCGCACCATTTTGTTGTCTTTTGCACGAAACAGCACTAGTGCACCAAAACGGCTCCGGAACATCCCGGTTTGCATTGTCCGCAAGTAAAGTAATGTTTTTAGTGTTTTCCTATGGGAACCCTCCAATTACATCAAAACATCATAACGAGTGAAAACGAGCGCTTCCCGTGCCGTTTTGGCGCGTTTGCATGAAACAGCTCTAAGGCACCAAAACGGCTCCGGAACATCCCGGTTTGCATTGTCCGCAAGTAAAGTAATGTTTTTTAGTGTTTTCCTATGGGAACCCTCCAATTACATCAAAACATCATAACGAGTGAAAACGAGCACGTCCCATGCTGCTTTGGTGCGTTTTGCATGAAACAGCACTAATGCACCAAAACAGCTCCGGAACATCCCGGTTTGCATCGACCGCAAGTGAACTCATGTTTTTGAGTGTTTTCCTATGGGAACCATACGATTACATCAAAGCATCATAACGAGTGAAAACGAGCGCTTCCCGCACCATTTTGTTGCCTTTTGCACGAAACACCACTAATGCACCAAAACGGCTCCGGAACATCCGGTTGCATCGACCGCAAGTGAACTCATGTTTTTGAGTGTTTTCCTATGGGAACCCTCCAATTACATCAAAACATCATAACGAGTGAAAACGAGCGCTTCCCGTGCCGTTTTGGCGCGTTTGCATGAAACAGCTCTAAGGCACCAAAACGGCTCCGGAACATCCCGGTTTGCATAGTCCGCAAGTTAACTTATGTTTTTGAGTGTTTTCCTATCGGAACCCTCCAATTACATCAAACATCATAACGAGTGAAACGAGCACGTCCCATGCCGTTTTGGTGTGTTTTGCATGTAATATAATGCACCAAAACGGCTCCAGAACATCCCGGTTTGCATCGACCACATTAGTGTTTTCCTATGGGAACCATACAAATACATCAAAACATCATAACGAGTGAAAAGGTGCGCTGCCTGCATCGTTTTCCATGAAACAGCACCGATGCACAAAAATGGCTCCGGAACATCCCGATTTGCGTCGTCCGCAAGTTAACTTATGTTTTTGAGTGTTTTCCTATGGGAACCCTCCAATTACATCAAAACATCATAACGAGTGAAAAGGAGCGCTTCCCGTGCCGTTTTGGTGCGTTTTGCAAGTAATAGCACTAATGCACCAAAACGGCTCCCGAACATCCCGGTTTGCATCGACCACATTAGTGTTTTCCGATGGGAACCATACAAATACATCAAAACATCATAACGAGTGAAAAGGAGCGCTTCCTGCATCGTTTTCCATGAAACAGCACCGATGCACAAAAATGGCTCTGGAACATCCCGATTTGCATCGTCCGCAAGTAAAGTAATGTTTTTTAGTGTTTTCCTATGGGAACCCTCCAATTACATCAAAACATCATAACGAGTGAAAACGAGCGCTTCCCGTGCTGTTTTGGTGCGTTTTGCATGAAACAGCACTAATGCACCAAAACAGCTCCGGAACATCCCGGTTTGCATCGACCGCAAGTGAACTCATGTTTTTGAGTGTTTTCCTATGGGAACCATACGATTACATCAAAGCATCAGAACGAGTGAAGACGAGCGCTTCCCGCACCATTTTGTTGCCTTTTGCACGAAACAGCACTAATGCACCAAAACGGCTCCGGAACATCCCGGTTTGCATTGTCCGCAAGTAAACTCATGTTTTTGAGTGTTTTCCTATGGGAACAATCCAACTAGATCAAAACATCATAACGAGTGAAAATGAGCGCTTCCTGCATCGTTTTGCATGAAACAACACTGATGCACAAAAAGGGCTCTTGAAGATCCCGGTTTGCATCGTCCGCAAGTAAACTCATGTTTTTTAGTGTTTTCCTATGGGAACCCTCCAATTACATCAGAACATCATAACGAGTGAAAAGAGCGCTTCCCGTGCCGTTTTTGTGCGTTTTGCATGAAACAGCACTAATGCACCAAAACGGCTCCGGAACATCCCGGTTTGCATCGACCGCAAGTGAACTCATGTTTTTGAGTGTTTTCCTATGGGAACCCTCCAATTACATCAAAACATCATAACAAGTGAAAACAAGAGCTTCCCGCGCCATTTTGGTGCGTTTTGCACGAAACAACACTAAGGCACCAAAATGGCTCCGGAACATCCCAGTTTGCATCCACCGCAAGTAAACTCATGTTTTCGAGTGTTTTCCTATGGGAACCATCCGATTACATCAAAACATCATAACGAGTGAAAGCGAGCGCTTCCCGCACCATTTTGTTGCCTTTTGCACGAAACAGCACTAATGCACCAAAACGGCTCCGGAACATCCCGGTTTGCATTGTCCGCAAGTAAACTCATGTTTTTGAGTGTTGTCCTATGGGAACAATCCAATTAGTTCAAAACATCATAACAAGTGAAAATGAGCGCTTCCTGCATCGTTTTGCATGAAACAACACTGATGCACAAAAAGGGCTTCGGAACATCCCGGTTTGCATCGTCCGCAAGTAAACTCATGTTTTTGAGTGTTTTCGTATGGGAACCCTCCAATTACATCAAAACATCATAACGAGTGAAAACGAGCGCTTCCCATGCCGTTTTTGTGCGTTTTGCACGAAACAACACTAATGCACCAAAACGGCTCCGGAACATCCCGGTTTGCATCGATCGCAAGTGAACTCATGTTTTTGAGTGTCTTCCTATGGGAACAATCCAATTAGATCAAAACATCATAACGAGTGAAAATGAGCGCTTCCTGCATCGTTTTGCATGAAACAACACTGATGCACAAAAAGGGCTCTTGAACATCCCGGTTTGCATCGTCCGCAGGTAAACTCATGTTTTTGAGTGTTTTCCTATGGGAACCCTCCAATTACATCAAAACATCATAACAAGTGAAAACAAGAGCTTCCCGCGCCATTTTGGTGCGTTTTGCACGAAACAACACTAATGCACCAAAATGGCTCCGGAACATCCCAGTTTGCATCCACCGCAAGTGAACTCATGTTTTCGAGTGTTTTCCTATGGGAACCATACGATTACATCAAAACATCATAACGAGTGAAAACGAGCGCTTTCCGCACCATTTTGTTGCCTTTTGCACGAAACAGCACTAATGCACCAAAACGGCTCCGGAACATCCCGGTTTGCATCGACCGCAAGTGAACTCATGTTTTTGAGTGTTTTCCTATGGGAACCCTCCAATTACATCAAAACATCATAACGAGTGAAAACGAGCGCTTCCCGTGCCGTTTTGGCGCGTTTTGCATGAAACAGGACTAATGCACCAAAACGGCTCCGGAACATCCCGGTTTGCATCGTCCGCAAGTTAACTTATGTTTTTGAGTGTTTTCCTATGGGAACCCTCCAATTACATCAAAACATCATAACGAGTGAAAACGAGCACTTCCCATGCCGTTTTGGTGCGTTTTGCATGTAATAGCACTAATGCACCAAAACGGCTCCAGAACATCCCGGTTTGCATCGACCACATTAGTGTTTTCCTATGGGAACCATACAAATGCATCAAAACATCATAACGAGTGAAAAGGAGCGCTGCCTGCATCGTTTTCCATGAAACAGCACCGATGCACAAAAATGGCTCCGGAACATCCCGATTTGCGTCGTCCGCAAGTTAACTTATGTTTTTGAGTGTTTTCCTATGGGAACCCTCCAATTACATCAGAACATCATAACGAGTGAAAAGAGCGCTTCCCGTGCCGTTTTTGTGCGTTTTGCATGAAACAGCACTAATGCACCAAAACAGCTCCGGAACATCCCGGTTTGCATCGACCGCAAGTGAACTCATGTTTTTGAGTGTTTTCCTATGGGAACCATACGATTACATCAAAGCATCAGAACGAGTGAAGACGAGCGCTTCCCGCACCATTTTGTTGTCTTTTGCACGAAACAGCACTAGTGCACCAAAACGGCTCCGGAACATCCCGGTTTGCATTGTCCGCAAGTAAAGTAATGTTTTTTAGTGTTTTCCTATGGGAACCCTCCAATTACATCAAAACATCATAACGAGTGAAAACGAGCGCTTCCCGTGCCGTTTTGGCGCGTTTTGCATGAAACAGCTCTAAGGCACCAAAACGGCTCCGGAACATCCCGGTTTGCATTGTCCGCAAGTAAAGTAATGTTTTTTAGTGTTTTCCTATGGGAACCCTCCAATTACATCAAAACATCATAACGAGTGAAAACGAGCACGTCCCATGCTGCTTTGGTGCGTTTTGCATGAAACAGCACTAATGCACCAAAACAGCTCCGGAACATCCCGGTTTGCATCGACCGCAAGTGAACTCATGTTTTTGAGTGTTTTCCTATGGGAACCATACGATTACATCAAAGCATCATAACGAGTGAAAACGAGCGCTTCCCGCACCATTTTGTTGCCTTTTGCACGAAACACCACTAATGCACCAAAACGGCTCCGGAACATCCCGGTTTGCATCGACCGCAAGTGAACTCATGTTTTTGAGTGTTTTCCTATGGGAACCCTCCAATTACATCAAAACATCATAACGAGTGAAAACGAGCGCTTCCCGTGCCGTTTTGGCGCGTTTTGCATGAAACAGCTCTAAGGCACCAAAACGGCTCCGGAACATCCCGGTTTGCATAGTCCGCAAGTTAACTTATGTTTTTGAGTGTTTTCCTATCGGAACCCTCCAATTACATCAAAACATCATAACGAGTGAAAACGAGCACGTCCCATGCCGTTTTGGTGTGTTTTGCATGTAATATAATGCACCAAAACGGCTCCAGAACATCCCGGTTTGCATCGACCACATTAGTGTTTTCCTATGGGAACCATACAAATACATCAAAACATCATAACGAGTGAAAAGGTGCGCTGCCTGCATCGTTTTCCATGAAACAGCACCGATGCACAAAAATGGCTCCGGAACATCCCGATTTGCGTCGTCCGCAAGTTAACTTATGTTTTTGAGTGTTTTCCTATGGGAACCCTCCAATTACATCAAAACATCATAACGAGTGAAAAGGAGCGCTTCCCGTGCCGTTTTGGTGCGTTTTGCAAGTAATAGCACTAATGCACCAAAACGGCTCCCGAACATCCCGGTTTGCATCGACCACATTAGTGTTTTCCGATGGGAACCATACAAATACATCAAAACATCATAACGAGTGAAAAGGAGCGCTTCCTGCATCGTTTTCCATGAAACAGCACCGATGCACAAAAATGGCTCTGGAACATCCCGATTTGCATCGTCCGCAAGTAAAGTAATGTTTTTTAGTGTTTTCCTATGGGAACCCTCCAATTACATCAAAACATCATAACGAGTGAAAACGAGCGCTTCCCGTGCTGTTTTGGTGCGTTTTGCATGAAACAGCACTAATGCACCAAAACAGCTCCGGAACATCCCGGTTTGCATCGACCGCAAGTGAACTCATGTTTTTGAGTGTTTTCCTATGGGAACCATACGATTACATCAAAGCATCAGAACGAG
Organism: Eragrostis curvula; assembly: GCA_007726485.1. Classification (NCBI taxonomy): domain Eukaryota; kingdom Viridiplantae; phylum Streptophyta; class Magnoliopsida; order Poales; family Poaceae; genus Eragrostis; species Eragrostis curvula. The sequence goes on along the minus strand of RWGY01000465.1, from coordinate 21,832 downwards.
TGAAGACGAGCGCTTCCCGCACCATTTTGTTGCCTTTTGCACGAAACAGCACTAATGCACCAAAACGGCTCCGGAACATCCCGGTTTGCATTGTCCGCAAGTAAACTCATGTTTTTGAGTGTTTTCCTATGGGAACAATCCAACTAGATCAAAACATCATAACGAGTGAAAATGAGCGCTTCCTGCATCGTTTTGCATGAAACAACACTGATGCACAAAAAGGGCTCTTGAAGATCCCGGTTTGCATCGTCCGCAAGTAAACTCATGTTTTTTAGTGTTTTCCTATGGGAACCCTCCAATTACATCAGAACATCATAACGAGTGAAAAGAGCGCTTCCCGTGCCGTTTTTGTGCGTTTTGCATGAAACAGCACTAATGCACCAAAACGGCTCCGGAACATCCCGGTTTGCATCGACCGCAAGTGAACTCATGTTTTTGAGTGTTTTCCTATGGGAACCCTCCAATTACATCAAAACATCATAACAAGTGAAAACAAGAGCTTCCCGCGCCATTTTGGTGCGTTTTGCACGAAACAACACTAAGGCACCAAAATGGCTCCGGAACATCCCAGTTTGCATCCACCGCAAGTAAACTCATGTTTTCGAGTGTTTTCCTATGGGAACCATCCGATTACATCAAAACATCATAACGAGTGAAAGCGAGCGCTTCCCGCACCATTTTGTTGCCTTTTGCACGAAACAGCACTAATGCACCAAAACGGCTCCGGAACATCCCGGTTTGCATTGTCCGCAAGTAAACTCATGTTTTTGAGTGTTGTCCTATGGGAACAATCCAATTAGTTCAAAACATCATAACAAGTGAAAATGAGCGCTTCCTGCATCGTTTTGCATGAAACAACACTGATGCACAAAAAGGGCTTCGGAACATCCCGGTTTGCATCGTCCGCAAGTAAACTCATGTTTTTGAGTGTTTTCGTATGGGAACCCTCCAATTACATCAAAACATCATAACGAGTGAAAACGAGCGCTTCCCATGCCGTTTTTGTGCGTTTTGCACGAAACAACACTAATGCACCAAAACGGCTCCGGAACATCCCGGTTTGCATCGATCGCAAGTGAACTCATGTTTTTGAGTGTCTTCCTATGGGAACAATCCAATTAGATCAAAACATCATAACGAGTGAAAATGAGCGCTTCCTGCATCGTTTTGCATGAAACAACACTGATGCACAAAAAGGGCTCTTGAACATCCCGGTTTGCATCGTCCGCAGGTAAACTCATGTTTTTGAGTGTTTTCCTATGGGAACCCTCCAATTACATCAAAAGATCATAACAAGTGAAAACAAGAGCTTCCCGCGCCATTTTGGTGCGTTTTGCACGAAACAACACTAATGCACCAAAATGGCTCCGGAACATCCCAGTTTGCATCCACCGCAAGTGAACTCATGTTTTCGAGTGTTTTCCTATGGGAACCATACGATTACATCAAAACATCATAACGAGTGAAAACGAGCACTTTCCGCACCATTTTGTTGCCTTTTGCACGAAACAGCACTAATGCACCAAAACGGCTCCGGAACATCCCGGTTTGCATCGACCGCAAGTGAACTCATGTTTTTGAGTGTTTTCCTATGGGAACCCTCCAATTACATCAAAACATCATAACGAGTGAAAACGAGCGCTTCCCGTGCCGTTTTGGCGCGTTTTGCATGAAACAGGACTAATGCACCAAAACGGCTCCGGAACATCCCGGTTTGCATCGTCCGCAAGTTAACTTATGTTTTTGAGTGTTTTCCTATGGGAACCCTCCAATTACATCAAAACATCATAACGAGTGAAAACGAGCACTTCCCATGCCGTTTTGGTGCGTTTTGCATGTAATAGCACTAATGCACCAAAACGGCTCCAGAACATCCCGGTTTGCATCGACCACATTAGTGTTTTCCTATGGGAACCATACAAATGCATCAAAACGTCATAACGAGTGAAAAGGAGCGCTGCCTGCATCGTTTTCCATGAAACAGCACCGATGCACAAAAATGGCTCCGGAACATCCCGATTTGCGTCGTCCGCAAGTTAACTTATGTTTTTGAGTGTTTTCCTATGGGAACCCTCCAATTACATCAGAACATCATAACGAGTGAAAAGAGCGCTTCCCGTGCCGTTTTTGTGCGTTTTGCATGAAACAGCACTAATGCACCAAAACAGCTCCGGAACATCCCGGTTTGCATCGACCGCAAGTGAACTCATGTTTTTGAGTGTTTTCCTATGGGAACCATACGATTACATCAAAGCATCAGAACGAGTGAAGACGAGCGCTTCCCGCACCATTTTGTTGTCTTTTGCACGAAACAGCACTAGTGCACTAAAACGGCTCCGGAACATCCCGGTTTGCATTGTCCGCAAGTAAAGTAATGTTTTTTAGTGTTTTCCTATGGGAACCCTCCAATTACATCAAAACATCATAACGAGTGAAAACGAGCGCTTCCCGTGCTGCTTTGGTGCGTTTTGCATGAAACAGCACTAATGCACCAAAACAGCTCCGGAACATCCCGGTTTGCATCGACCGCAAGTGAACTCATGTTTTTGAGTGTTTTCCTATGGGAACCATACGATTACATCAAAGCATCATAACGAGTGAAAACGAGCGCTTCCCGCACCATTTTGTTGCCTTTTGCACGAAACACCACTAATGCACCAAAACGGCTCCGGAACATCCCGGTTTGCATCGACCGCAAGTGAACTCATGTTTTTGAGTGTTTTCCTATGGGAACCCTCCAATTACATCAAAACATCATAACGAGTGAAAACGAGCGCTTCCCGTGCCGTTTTGGCGCGTTTTGCATGAAACAGCTCTAAGGCACCAAAACGGCTCCGGAACATCCCGGTTTGCATAGTCCGCAAGTTAACTTATGTTTTTGAGTGTTTTCCTATGGGAACCCTCCAATTACATCAAAACATCATAACGAGTGAAAACGAGCACGTCCCATGCCGTTTTGGTGTGTTTTGCATGTAATAGCACTAATGCACCAAAACGGCTCCAGGACATCCCGGTTTGCATCGACCACATTAGTGTTTTCCTATGGGAACCATACAAATACATCAAAACATCATAACGAGTGAAAAGGAGCGCTGCCTGCATCGTTTTCCATGAAACAGCACCGATGCACAAAAATGGCTCCGGAACATCCCGATTTGCGTCGTCCGCAAGTTAACTTATGTTTTTGAGTGTTTTCCTATGGGAACCCTCCAATTACATCAAAACATCATAACGAGTGAAAAGGAGCGCTTCCCGTGCCGTTTTGGTGCGTTTTGCAAGTAATAGCACTAATGCACCAAAACGGCTCCAGAACATCCCGGTTTGCATCGACCACATTAGTGTTTTCCGATGGGAACCATACAAATGCATCAAAACGTCATAACGAGTGAAAAGGAGCGCTGCCTGCATCGTTTTCCATGAAACAGCACCGATGCACAAAAATGGCTCCGGAACATCCCGATTTGCGTCGTCCGCAAGTAACTTATGTTTTTGAGTGTTTTCCTATGGGAACCCTCCAATTACATCAGAACATCATAACGAGTGAAAACGAGCGCTTCCCGTGCCGTTTTTGTGCGTTTTGCACGAAACAACACTAATGCACCAAAATGGCTCCGGAACATCCCAGTTTGCATCCACCGCAAGTGAACTCATGTTTTCGAGTGTTTTCCTATGGGAACCATACGATTACATCAAAACATCATAACGAGTGAAAACGAGCACTTTCCGCACCATTTTGTTGCCTTTTGCACGAAACAGCACTAATGCACCAAAACGGCTCCGGAACATCCCGGTTTGCATCGACCGCAAGTGAACTCATGTTTTTGAGTGTTTTCCTATGGGAACCCTCCAATTACATCAAAACATCATAACGAGTGAAAACGAGCGCTTCCCGTGCCGTTTTGGCGCGTTTTGCATGAAACAGGACTAATGCACCAAAACGGCTCCGGAACATCCCGGTTTGCATCGTCCGCAAGTTAACTTATGTTTTTGAGTGTTTTCCTATGGGAACCCTCCAATTACATCAAAACATCATAACGAGTGAAAACGAGCACTTCCCATGCCGTTTTGGTGCGTTTTGCATGTAATAGCACTAAGGCACCAAAACGGCTCCAGAACATCCCGGTTTGCATCGACCACATTAGTGTTTTCCTATGGGAACCATACAAATGCATCAAAACGTCATAACGAGTGAAAAGGAGCGCTGCCTGCATCGTTTTCCATGAAACAGCACCGATGCACAAAAATGGCTCCGGAACATCCCGATTTGCGTCGTCCGCAAGTTAACTTATGTTTTTGAGTGTTTTCCTATGGGAACCCTCCAATTACATCAGAACATCATAACGAGTGAAAAGAGCGCTTCCCGTGCCGTTTTTGTGCGTTTTGCATGAAACAGCACTAATGCACCAAAACAGCTCCGGAACATCCCGGTTTGCATCGACCGCAAGTGAACTCATGTTTTTGAGTGTTTTCCTATGGGAACCATACGATTACATCAAAGCATCAGAACGAGTGAAGACGAGCGCTTCCCGCACCATTTTGTTGTCTTTTGCACGAAACAGCACTAGTGCACTAAAACGGCTCCGGAACATCCCGGTTTGCATTGTCCGCAAGTAAAGTAATGTTTTTTAGTGTTTTCCTATGGGAACCCTCCAATTACATCAAAACATCATAACGAGTGAAAACGAGCGCTTCCCGTGCTGCTTTGGTGCGTTTTGCATGAAACAGCACTAATGCACCAAAACAGCTCCGGAACATCCCGGTTTGCATCGACCGCAAGTGAACTCATGTTTTTGAGTGTTTTCCTATGGGAACCATACGATTACATCAAAGCATCATAACGAGTGAAAACGAGCGCTTCCCGCACCATTTTGTTGCCTTTTGCACGAAACACCACTAATGCACCAAAACGGCTCCGGAACATCCCGGTTTGCATCGACCGCAAGTGAACTCATGTTTTTGAGTGTTTTCCTATGGGAACCCTCCAATTACATCAAAACATCATAACGAGTGAAAACGAGCGCTTCCCGTGCCGTTTTGGCGCGTTTTGCATGAAACAGCTCTAAGGCACCAAAACGGCTCCGGAACATCCCGGTTTGCATAGTCCGCAAGTTAACTTATGTTTTTGAGTGTTTTCCTATGGGAACCCTCCAATTACATCAAAACATCATAACGAGTGAAAACGAGCACGTCCCATGCCGTTTTGGTGTGTTTTGCATGTAATAGCACTAATGCACCAAAACGGCTCCAGAACATCCCGGTTTGCATCGACCACATTAGTGTTTTCCTATGGGAACCATACAAATACATCAAAACATCATAACGAGTGAAAAGGAGCGCTGCCTGCATCGTTTTCCATGAAACAGCACCGATGCACAAAAATGGCTCCGGAACATCCCGATTTGCGTCGTCCGCAAGTTAACTTATGTTTTTGAGTGTTTTCCTATGGGAACCCTCCAATTACATCAAAACATCATAACGAGTGAAAAGGAGCGCTTCCCGTGCCGTTTTGGTGCGTTTTGCAAGTAATAGCACTAATGCACCAAAACGGCTCCAGAACATCCCGGTTTGCATCGACCACATTAGTGTTTTCCGATGGGAACCATACAAATACATCAAAACATCATAACGAGTGAAAAGGAGCGCTTCCTGCATCGTTTTCCATGAAACAGCACCGATGCACAAAAATGGCTCTGGAACATCCCGATTTGCATCGTCCGCAAGTAAAGTAATGTTTTTTAGTGTTTTCCTATGGGAACCCTCCAATTACATCAAAACATCATAACGAGTGAAAACGAGCGCTTCCCGTGCTGTTTTGGTGCGTTTTGCATGAAACAGCACTAATGCACCAAAACAGCTCCGGAACATCCCGGTTTGCATCGACCGCAAGTGAACTCATGTTTTTGAGTGTTTTCCTATGGGAACCATACGATTACATCAAAGCATCAGAACGAGTGAAGACGAGCGCTTCCCGCACCATTTTGTTGCCTTTTGCACGAAACAGCACTAATGCACCAAAACGGCTCCGGAACATCCCGGTTTGCATTGTCCGCAAGTAAACTCATGTTTTTGAGTGTTTTCCTATGGGAACAATCCAACTAGATCAAAACATCATAACGAGTGAAAATGAGCGCTTCCTGCATCGTTTTGCATGAAACAACACTGATGCACAAAAAGGGCTCTTGAAGATCCCGGTTTGCATCGTCCGCAAGTAAACTCATGTTTTTTAGTGTTTTCCTATGGGAACCCTCCAATTACATCAGAACATCATAACGAGTGAAAAGAGCGCTTCCCGTGCCGTTTTTGTGCGTTTTGCATGAAACAGCACTAATGCACCAAAACGGCTCCGGAACATCCCGGTTTGCATCGACCGCAAGTGAACTCATGTTTTTGAGTGTTTTCCTATGGGAACCCTCCAATTACATCAAAACATCATAACAAGTGAAAACAAGAGCTTCCCGCGCCATTTTGGTGCGTTTTGCACGAAACAACACTAAGGCACCAAAATGGCTCCGGAACATCCCAGTTTGCATCCACCGCAAGTAAACTCATGTTTTCGAGTGTTTTCCTATGGGAACCATCCGATTACATCAAAACATCATAACGAGTGAAAGCGAGCGCTTCCCGCACCATTTTGTTGCCTTTTGCACGAAACAGCACTAATGCACCAAAACGGCTCCGGAACATCCCGGTTTGCATTGTCCGCAAGTAAACTCATGTTTTTGAGTGTTGTCCTATGGGAACAATCCAATTAGTTCAAAACATCATAACAAGTGAAAATGAGCGCTTCCTGCATCGTTTTGCATGAAACAACACTGATGCACAAAAAGGGCTTCGGAACATCCCGGTTTGCATCGTCCGCAAGTAAACTCATGTTTTTGAGTGTTTTCGTATGGGAACCCTCCAATTACATCAAAACATCATAACGAGTGAAAACGAGCGCTTCCCATGCCGTTTTTGTGCGTTTTGCACGAAACAACACTAATGCACCAAAACGGCTCCGGAACATCCCGGTTTGCATCGATCGCAAGTGAACTCATGTTTTTGAGTGTCTTCCTATGGGAACAATCCAATTAGATCAAAACATCATAACGAGTGAAAATGAGCGCTTCCTGCATCGTTTTGCATGAAACAACACTGATGCACAAAAAGGGCTCTTGAACATCCCGGTTTGCATCGTCCGCAGGTAAACTCATGTTTTTGAGTGTTTTCCTATGGGAACCCTCCAATTACATCAAAACATCATAACAAGTGAAAACAAGAGCTTCCCGCGCCATTTTGGTGCGTTTTGCACGAAACAACACTAATGCACCAAAATGGCTCCGGAACATCCCAGTTTGCATCCACCGCAAGTGAACTCATGTTTTCGAGTGTTTTCCTATGGGAACCATACGATTACATCAAAACATCATAACGAGTGAAAACGAGCGCTTTCCGCACCATTTTGTTGCCTTTTGCACGAAACAGCACTAATGCACCAAAACGGCTCCGGAACATCCCGGTTTGCATCGACCGCAAGTGAACTCATGTTTTTGAGTGTTTTCCTATGGGAACCCTCCAATTACATCAAAACATCATAACGAGTGAAAACGAGCGCTTCCCGTGCCGTTTTGGCGCGTTTTGCATGAAACAGGACTAATGCACCAAAACGGCTCCGGAACATCCCGGTTTGCATCGTCCGCAAGTTAACTTATGTTTTTGAGTGTTTTCCTATGGGAACCCTCCAATTACATCAAAACATCATAACGAGTGAAAACGAGCACTTCCCATGCCGTTTTGGTGCGTTTTGCATGTAATAGCACTAATGCACCAAAACGGCTCCAGAACATCCCGGTTTGCATCGACCACATTAGTGTTTTCCTATGGGAACCATACAAATGCATCAAAACATCATAACGAGTGAAAAGGAGCGCTGCCTGCATCGTTTTCCATGAAACAGCACCGATGCACAAAAATGGCTCCGGAACATCCCGATTTGCGTCGTCCGCAAGTTAACTTATGTTTTTGAGTGTTTTCCTATGGGAACCCTCCAATTACATCAGAACATCATAACGAGTGAAAAGAGCGCTTCCCGTGCCGTTTTTGTGCGTTTTGCATGAAACAGCACTAATGCACCAAAACAGCTCCGGAACATCCCGGTTTGCATCGACCGCAAGTGAACTCATGTTTTTGAGTGTTTTCCTATGGGAACCATACGATTACATCAAAGCATCAGAACGAGTGAAGACGAGCGCTTCCCGCACCATTTTGTTGTCTTTTGCACGAAACAGCACTAGTGCACCAAAACGGCTCCGGAACATCCCGGTTTGCATTGTCCGCAAGTAAAGTAATGTTTTTTAGTGTTTTCCTATGGGAACCCTCCAATTACATCAAAACATCATAACGAGTGAAAACGAGCGCTTCCCGTGCTGCTTTGGTGCGTTTTGCATGAAACAGCACTAATGCACCAAAACAGCTCCGGAACATCCCGGTTTGCATCGACCGCAAGTGAACTCATGTTTTTGAGTGTTTTCCTATGGGAACCATACGATTACATCAAAGCATCATAACGAGTGAAAACGAGCGCTTCCCGCACCATTTTGTTGCCTTTTGCACGAAACACCACTAATGCACCAAAACGGCTCCGGAACATCCCGGTTTGCATCGACCGCAAGTGAACTCATGTTTTTGAGTGTTTTCCTATGGGAACCCTCCAATTACATCAAAACATCATAACGAGTGAAAACGAGCGCTTCCCGTGCCGTTTTGGCGCGTTTTGCATGAAACAGCTCTAAGGCACCAAAACGGCTCCGGAACATCCCGGTTTGCATAGTCCGCAAGTTAACTTATGTTTTTGAGTGTTTTCCTATGGGAACCCTCCAATTACATCAAAACATCATAACGAGTGAAAACGAGCACGTCCCATGCCGTTTTGGTGTGTTTTGCATGTAATAGCACTAATGCACCAAAACGGCTCCAGAACATCCCGGTTTGCATCGACCACATTAGTGTTTTCCTATGGGAACCATACAAATACATCAAAACATCATAACGAGTGAAAAGGAGCGCTGCCTGCATCGTTTTCCATGAAACAGCACCGATGCACAAAAATGGCTCCGGAACATCCCGATTTGCGTCGTCCGCAAGTTAACTTATGTTTTTGAGTGTTTTCCTATGGGAACCCTCCAATTACATCAAAACATCATAACGAGTGAAAAGGAGCGCTTCCCGTGCCGTTTTGGTGCGTTTTGCAAGTAATAGCACTAATGCACCAAAACGGCTCCAGAACATCCCGGTTTGCATCGACCACATTAGTGTTTTCCGATGGGAACCATACAAATACATCAAAACATCATAACGAGTGAAAAGGAGCGCTTCCTGCATCGTTTTCCATGAAACAGCACCGATGCACAAAAATGGCTCTGGAACATCCCGATTTGCATCGTCCGCAAGTAAAGTAATGTTTTTTAGTGTTTTCCTATGGGAACCCTCCAATTACATCAAAACATCATAACGAGTGAAAACGAGCGCTTCCCGTGCTGTTTTGGTGCGTTTTGCATGAAACAGCACTAATGCACCAAAACAGCTCCGGAACATCCCGGTTTGCATCGACCGCAAGTGAACTCATGTTTTTGAGTGTTTTCCTATGGGAACCATACGATTACATCAAAGCATCAGAACGAGTGAAGACGAGCGCTTCCCGCACCATTTTGTTGCCTTTTGCACGAAACAGCACTAATGCACCAAAACGGCTCCGGAACATCCCGGTTTGCATTGTCCGCAAGTAAACTCATGTTTTTGAGTGTTTTCCTATGGGAACAATCCAACTAGATCAAAACATCATAACGAGTGAAAATGAGCGCTTCCTGCATCGTTTTGCATGAAACAACACTGATGCACAAAAAGGGCTCTTGAAGATCCCGGTTTGCATCGTCCGCAAGTAAACTCATGTTTTTTAGTGTTTTCCTATGGGAACCCTCCAATTACATCAGAACATCATAACGAGTGAAAAGAGCGCTTCCCGTGCCGTTTTTGTGCGTTTTGCATGAAACAGCACTAATGCACCAAAACGGCTCCGGAACATCCCGGTTTGCATCGACCGCAAGTGAACTCATGTTTTTGAGTGTTTTCCTATGGGAACCCTCCAATTACATCAAAACATCATAACAAGTGAAAACAAGAGCTTCCCGCGCCATTTTGGTGCGTTTTGCACGAAACAACACTAAGGCACCAAAATGGCTCCGGAACATCCCAGTTTGCATCCACCGCAAGTAAACTCATGTTTTCGAGTGTTTTCCTATGGGAACCATCCGATTACATCAAAACATCATAACGAGTGAAAGCGAGCGCTTCCCGCACCATTTTGTTGCCTTTTGCACGAAACAGCACTAATGCACCAAAACGGCTCCGGAACATCCCGGTTTGCATTGTCCGCAAGTAAACTCATGTTTTTGAGTGTTGTCCTATGGGAACAATCCAATTAGTTCAAAACATCATAACAAGTGAAAATGAGCGCTTCCTGCATCGTTTTGCATGAAACAACACTGATGCACAAAAAGGGCTTCGGAACATCCCGGTTTGCATCGTCCGCAAGTAAACTCATGTTTTTGAGTGTTTTCGTATGGGAACCCTCCAATTACATCAAAACATCATAACGAGTGAAAACGAGCGCTTCCCATGCCGTTTTTGTGCGTTTTGCACGAAACAACACTAATGCACCAAAACGGCTCCGGAACATCCCGGTTTGCATCGATCGCAAGTGAACTCATGTTTTTGAGTGTCTTCCTATGGGAACAATCCAATTAGATCAAAACATCATAACGAGTGAAAATGAGCGCTTCCTGCATCGTTTTGCATGAAACAACACTGATGCACAAAAAGGGCTCTTGAACATCCCGGTTTGCATCGTCCGCAGGTAAACTCATGTTTTTGAGTGTTTTCCTATGGGAACCCTCCAATTACATCAAAACATCATAACAAGTGAAAACAAGAGCTTCCCGCGCCATTTTGGTGCGTTTTGCACGAAACAACACTAATGCACCAAAATGGCTCCGGAACATCCCAGTTTGCATCCACCGCAAGTGAACTCATGTTTTCGAGTGTTTTCCTATGGGAACCATACGATTACATCAAAACATCATAACGAGTGAAAACGAGCGCTTTCCGCACCATTTTGTTGCCTTTTGCACGAAACAGCACTAATGCACCAAAACGGCTCCGGAACATCCCGGTTTGCATCGACCGCAAGTGAACTCATGTTTTTGAGTGTTTTCCTATGGGAACCCTCCAATTACATCAAAACATCATAACGAGTGAAAACGAGCGCTTCCCGTGCCGTTTTGGCGCGTTTTGCATGAAACAGGACTAATGCACCAAAACGGCTCCGGAACATCCCGGTTTGCATCGTCCGCAAGTTAACTTATGTTTTTGAGTGTTTTCCTATGGGAACCCTCCAATTACATCAAAACATCATAACGAGTGAAAACGAGCACTTCCCATGCCGTTTTGGTGCGTTTTGCATGTAATAGCACTAATGCACCAAAACGGCTCCAGAACATCCCGGTTTGCATCGACCACATTAGTGTTTTCCTATGGGAACCATACAAATGCATCAAAACATCATAACGAGTGAAAAGGAGCGCTGCCTGCATCGTTTTCCATGAAACAGCACCGATGCACAAAAATGGCTCCGGAACATCCCGATTTGCGTCGTCCGCAAGTTAACTTATGTTTTTGAGTGTTTTCCTATGGGAACCCTCCAATTACATCAGAACATCATAACGAGTGAAAAGAGCGCTTCCCGTGCCGTTTTTGTGCGTTTTGCATGAAACAGCACTAATGCACCAAAACAGCTCCGGAACATCCCGGTTTGCATCGACCGCAAGTGAACTCATGTTTTTGAGTGTTTTCCTATGGGAACCATACGATTACATCAAAGCATCAGAACGAGTGAAGACGAGCGCTTCCCGCACCATTTTGTTGTCTTTTGCACGAAACAGCACTAGTGCACCAAAACGGCTCCGGAACATCCCGGTTTGCATTGTCCGCAAGTAAAGTAATGTTTTTTAGTGTTTTCCTATGGGAACCCTCCAATTACATCAAAACATCATAACGAGTGAAAACGAGCGCTTCCCGTGCTGCTTTGGTGCGTTTTGCATGAAACAGCACTAATGCACCAAAACAGCTCCGGAACATCCCGGTTTGCATCGACCGCAAGTGAACTCATGTTTTTGAGTGTTTTCCTATGGGAACCATACGATTACATCAAAGCATCATAACGAGTGAAAACGAGCGCTTCCCGCACCATTTTGTTGCCTTTTGCACGAAACACCACTAATGCACCAAAACGGCTCCGGAACATCCCGGTTTGCATCGACCGCAAGTGAACTCATGTTTTTGAGTGTTTTCCTATGGGAACCCTCCAATTACATCAAAACATCATAACGAGTGAAAACGAGCGCTTCCCGTGCCGTTTTGGCGCGTTTTGCATGAAACAGCTCTAAGGCACCAAAACGGCTCCGGAACATCCCGGTTTGCATAGTCCGCAAGTTAACTTATGTTTTTGAGTGTTTTCCTATCGGAACCCTCCAATTACATCAAAACATCATAACGAGTGAAAACGAGCACGTCCCATGCCGTTTTGGTGTGTTTTGCATGTAATAGCACTAATGCACCAAAACGGCTCCAGAACATCCCGGTTTGCATCGACCACATTAGTGTTTTCCTATGGGAACCATACAAATACATCAAAACATCATAACGAGTGAAAAGGAGCGCTGCCTGCATCGTTTTCCATGAAACAGCACCGATGCACAAAAATGGCTCCGGAACATCCCGATTTGCGTCGTCCGCAAGTTAACTTATGTTTTTGAGTGTTTTCCTATGGGAACCCTCCAATTACATCAAAACATCATAACGAGTGAAAAGGAGCGCTTCCCGTGCCGTTTTGGTGCGTTTTGCAAGTAATAGCACTAATGCACCAAAACGGCTCCAGAACATCCCGGTTTGCATCGACCACATTAGTGTTTTCCGATGGGAACCATACAAATACATCAAAACATCATAACGAGTGAAAAGGAGCGCTTCCTGCATCGTTTTCCATGAAACAGCACCGATGCACAAAAATGGCTCTGGAACATCCCGATTTGCATCGTCCGCAAGTAAAGTAATGTTTTTTAGTGTTTTCCTATGGGAACCCTCCAATTACATCAAAACATCATAACGAGTGAAAACGAGCGCTTCCCGTGCTGTTTTGGTGCGTTTTGCATGAAACAGCACTAATGCACCAAAACAGCTCCGGAACATCCCGGTTTGCATCGACCGCAAGTGAACTCATGTTTTTGAGTGTTTTCCTATGGGAACCATACGATTACATCAAAGCATCAGAACGAGTGAAGACGAGCGCTTCCCGCACCATTTTGTTGCCTTTTGCACGAAACAGCACTAATGCACCAAAACGGCTCCGGAACATCCCGGTTTGCATTGTCCGCAAGTAAACTCATGTTTTTGAGTGTTTTCCTATGGGAACAATCCAACTAGATCAAAACATCATAACGAGTGAAAATGAGCGCTTCCTGCATCGTTTTGCATGAAACAACACTGATGCACAAAAAGGGCTCTTGAAGATCCCGGTTTGCATCGTCCGCAAGTAAACTCATGTTTTTTAGTGTTTTCCTATGGGAACCCTCCAATTACATCAGAACATCATAACGAGTGAAAAGAGCGCTTCCCGTGCCGTTTTTGTGCGTTTTGCATGAAACAGCACTAATGCACCAAAACGGCTCCGGAACATCCCGGTTTGCATCGACCGCAAGTGAACTCATGTTTTTGAGTGTTTTCCTATGGGAACCCTCCAATTACATCAAAACATCATAACAAGTGAAAACAAGAGCTTCCCGCGCCATTTTGGTGCGTTTTGCACGAAACAACACTAAGGCACCAAAATGGCTCCGGAACATCCCAGTTTGCATCCACCGCAAGTAAACTCATGTTTTCGAGTGTTTTCCTATGGGAACCATCCGATTACATCAAAACATCATAACGAGTGAAAGCGAGCGCTTCCCGCACCATTTTGTTGCCTTTTGCACGAAACAGCACTAATGCACCAAAACGGCTCCGGAACATCCCGGTTTGCATTGTCCGCAAGTAAACTCATGTTTTTGAGTGTTGTCCTATGGGAACAATCCAATTAGTTCAAAACATCATAACAAGTGAAAATGAGCGCTTCCTGCATCGTTTTGCATGAAACAACACTGATGCACAAAAAGGGCTTCGGAACATCCCGGTTTGCATCGTCCGCAAGTAAACTCATGTTTTTGAGTGTTTTCGTATGGGAACCCTCCAATTACATCAAAACATCATAACGAGTGAAAACGAGCGCTTCCCATGCCGTTTTTGTGCGTTTTGCACGAAACAACACTAATGCACCAAAACGGCTCCGGAACATCCCGGTTTGCATCGATCGCAAGTGAACTCATGTTTTTGAGTGTCTTCCTATGGGAACAATCCAATTAGATCAAAACATCATAACGAGTGAAAATGAGCGCTTCCTGCATCGTTTTGCATGAAACAACACTGATGCACAAAAAGGGCTCTTGAACATCCCGGTTTGCATCGTCCGCAGGTAAACTCATGTTTTTGAGTGTTTTCCTATGGGAACCCTCCAATTACATCAAAACATCATAACAAGTGAAAACAAGAGCTTCCCGCGCCATTTTGGTGCGTTTTGCACGAAACAACACTAATGCACCAAAATGGCTCCGGAACATCCCAGTTTGCATCCACCGCAAGTGAACTCATGTTTTCGAGTGTTTTCCTATGGGAACCATACGATTACATCAAAACATCATAACGAGTGAAAACGAGCGCTTTCCGCACCATTTTGTTGCCTTTTGCACGAAACAGCACTAATGCACCAAAACGGCTCCGGAACATCCCGGTTTGCATCGACCGCAAGTGAACTCATGTTTTTGAGTGTTTTCCTATGGGAACCCTCCAATTACATCAAAACATCATAACGAGTGAAAACGAGCGCTTCCCGTGCCGTTTTGGCGCGTTTTGCATGAAACAGGACTAATGCACCAAAACGGCTCCGGAACATCCCGGTTTGCATCGTCCGCAAGTTAACTTATGTTTTTGAGTGTTTTCCTATGGGAACCCTCCAATTACATCAAAACATCATAACGAGTGAAAACGAGCACTTCCCATGCCGTTTTGGTGCGTTTTGCATGTAATAGCACTAATGCACCAAAACGGCTCCAGAACATCCCGGTTTGCATCGACCACATTAGTGTTTTCCTATGGGAACCATACAAATGCATCAAAACATCATAACGAGTGAAAAGGAGCGCTGCCTGCATCGTTTTCCATGAAACAGCACCGATGCACAAAAATGGCTCCGGAACATCCCGATTTGCGTCGTCCGCAAGTTAACTTATGTTTTTGAGTGTTTTCCTATGGGAACCCTCCAATTACATCAGAACATCATAACGAGTGAAAAGAGCGCTTCCCGTGCCGTTTTTGTGCGTTTTGCATGAAACAGCACTAATGCACCAAAACAGCTCCGGAACATCCCGGTTTGCATCGACCGCAAGTGAACTCATGTTTTTGAGTGTTTTCCTATGGGAACCATACGATTACATCAAAGCATCAGAACGAGTGAAGACGAGCGCTTCCCGCACCATTTTGTTGTCTTTTGCACGAAACAGCACTAGTGCACCAAAACGGCTCCGGAACATCCCGGTTTGCATTGTCCGCAAGTAAAGTAATGTTTTTTAGTGTTTTCCTATGGGAACCCTCCAATTACATCAAAACATCATAACGAGTGAAAACGAGCGCTTCCCGTGCTGCTTTGGTGCGTTTTGCATGAAACAGCACTAATGCACCAAAACAGCTCCGGAACATCCCGGTTTGCATCGACCGCAAGTGAACTCATGTTTTTGAGTGTTTTCCTATGGGAACCATACGATTACATCAAAGCATCATAACGAGTGAAAACGAGCGCTTCCCGCACCATTTTGTTGCCTTTTGCACGAAACACCACTAATGCACCAAAACGGCTCCGGAACATCCCGGTTTGCATCGACCGCAAGTGAACTCATGTTTTTGAGTGTTTTCCTATGGGAACCCTCCAATTACATCAAAACATCATAACGAGTGAAAACGAGCGCTTCCCGTGCCGTTTTGGCGCGTTTTGCATGAAACAGCTCTAAGGCACCAAAACGGCTCCGGAACATCCCGGTTTGCATAGTCCGCAAGTTAACTTATGTTTTTGAGTGTTTTCCTATGGGAACCCTCCAATTACATCAAAACATCATAACGAGTGAAAACGAGCACGTCCCATGCCGTTTTGGTGTGTTTTGCATGTAATAGCACTAATGCACCAAAACGGCTCCAGAACATCCCGGTTTGCATCGACCACATTAGTGTTTTCCTATGGGAACCATACAAATACATCAAAACATCATAACGAGTGAAAAGGAGCGCTGCCTGCATCGTTTTCCATGAAACAGCACCGATGCACAAAAATGGCTCCGGAACATCCCGATTTGCGTCGTCCGCAAGTTAACTTATGTTTTTGAGTGTTTTCCTATGGGAACCCTCCAATTACATCAAAACATCATAACGAGTGAAAAGGAGCGCTTCCCGTGCCGTTTTGGTGCGTTTTGCAAGTAATAGCACTAATGCACCAAAACGGCTCCAGAACATCCCGGTTTGCATCGACCACATTAGTGTTTTCCGATGGGAACCATACAAATACATCAAAACATCATAACGAGTGAAAAGGAGCGCTTCCTGCATCGTTTTCCATGAAACAGCACCGATGCACAAAAATGGCTCTGGAACATCCCGATTTGCATCGTCCGCAAGTAAAGTAATGTTTTTTAGTGTTTTCCTATGGGAACCCTCCAATTACATCAAAACATCATAACGAGTGAAAACGAGCGCTTCCCGTGCTGTTTTGGTGCGTTTTGCATGAAACAGCACTAATGCACCAAAACAGCTCCGGAACATCCCGGTTTGCATCGACCGCAAGTGAACTCATGTTTTTGAGTGTTTTCCTATGGGAACCATACGATTACATCAAAGCATCAGAACGAGTGAAGACGAGCGCTTCCCGCACCATTTTGTTGCCTTTTGCACGAAACAGCACTAATGCACCAAAACGGCTCCGGAACATCCCGGTTTGCATTGTCCGCAAGTAAACTCATGTTTTTGAGTGTTTTCCTATGGGAACAATCCAACTAGATCAAAACATCATAACGAGTGAAAATGAGCGCTTCCTGCATCGTTTTGCATGAAACAACACTGATGCACAAAAAGGGCTCTTGAAGATCCCGGTTTGCATCGTCCGCAAGTAAACTCATGTTTTTTAGTGTTTTCCTATGGGAACCCTCCAATTACATCAGAACATCATAACGAGTGAAAAGAGCGCTTCCCGTGCCGTTTTTGTGCGTTTTGCATGAAACAGCACTAATGCACCAAAACGGCTCCGGAACATCCCGGTTTGCATCGACCGCAAGTGAACTCATGTTTTTGAGTGTTTTCCTATGGGAACCCTCCAATTACATCAAAACATCATAACAAGTGAAAACAAGAGCTTCCCGCGCCATTTTGGTGCGTTTTGCACGAAACAACACTAAGGCACCAAAATGGCTCCGGAACATCCCAGTTTGCATCCACCGCAAGTAAACTCATGTTTTCGAGTGTTTTCCTATGGGAACCATCCGATTACATCAAAACATCATAACGAGTGAAAGCGAGCGCTTCCCGCACCATTTTGTTGCCTTTTGCACGAAACAGCACTAATGCACCAAAACGGCTCCGGAACATCCCGGTTTGCATTGTCCGCAAGTAAACTCATGTTTTGAGTGTTGTCCTATGGGAACAATCCAATTAGTTCAAAACATCATAACAAGTGAAAATGAGCGCTTCCTGCATCGTTTTGCATGAAACAACACTGATGCACAAAAAGGGCTTCGGAACATCCCGGTTTGCATCGTCCGCAAGTAAACTCATGTTTTTGAGTGTTTTCGTATGGGAACCCTCCAATTACATCAAAACATCATAACGAGTGAAAACGAGCGCTTCCCATGCCGTTTTTGTGCGTTTTGCACGAAACAACACTAATGCACCAAAACGGCTCCGGAACATCCCGGTTTGCATCGATCGCAAGTGAACTCATGTTTTTGAGTGTCTTCCTATGGGAACAATCCAATTAGATCAAACATCATAACGAGTGAAAATGAGCGCTTCCTGCATCGTTTTGCATGAAACAACACTGATGCACAAAAAGGGCTCTTGAACATCCCGGTTTGCATCGTCCGCAGGTAAACTCATGTTTTTGAGTGTTTTCCTATGGGAACCCTCCAATTACATCAAAACATCATAACAAGTGAAAACAAGAGCTTCCCGCGCCATTTTGGTGCGTTTTGCACGAAACAACACTAATGCACCAAAATGGCTCCGGAACATCCCAGTTTGCATCCACCGCAAGTGAACTCATGTTTTCGAGTGTTTTCCTATGGGAACCATACGATTACATCAAAACATCATAACGAGTGAAAACGAGCGCTTTCCGCACCATTTTGTTGCCTTTTGCACGAAACAGCACTAATGCACCAAAACGGCTCCGGAACATCCCGGTTTGCATCGACCGCAAGTGAACTCATGTTTTTGAGTGTTTTCCTATGGGAACCCTCCAATTACATCAAAACATCATAACGAGTGAAAACGAGCGCTTCCCGTGCCGTTTTGGCGCGTTTTGCATGAAACAGGACTAATGCACCAAAACGGCTCCGGAACATCCCGGTTTGCATCGTCCGCAAGTTAACTTATGTTTTTGAGTGTTTTCCTATGGGAACCCTCCAATTACATCAAAACATCATAACGAGTGAAAACGAGCACTTCCCATGCCGTTTTGGTGCGTTTTTGCATGTAATAGCACTAATGCACCAAAACGGCTCCAGAACATCCCGGTTTGCATCGACCACATTAGTGTTTTCCTATGGGAACCATACAAATGCATCAAAACATCATAACGAGTGAAAAGGAGCGCTGCCTGCCATCGTTTTCCATGAAACAGCACCGATGCACAAAAATGGCTCCGGAACATCCCGATTTGCGTCGTCCGCAAGTTAACTTATGTTTTGAGTGTTTTCCTATGGGAACCCTCCAATTACATCAGAACATCATAACGAGTGAAAAGAGCGCTTCCCGTGCGTTTTTGTGCGTTTTGCATGAAACAGCACTAATGCACCAAAACAGCTCCGGAACATCCCGGTTTGCATCGACCGCAAGTGAACTCATGTTTTTGAGTGTTTTCCTATGGGAACCATACGATTACATCAAAGCATCAGAACGAGTGAAGACGAGCGCTTCCCGCCCACCATTTTGTTGTCTTTTGCACGAAACAGCACTAGTGCACCAAAACGGCTCCGGAACATCCCGGTTTGCATTGTCCGCAGTAAAGTAATGTTTTTAGTGTTTTCCTATGGGAACCCTCCAATTACATCAAAAACATCATAACGAGTGAAACGAGCGCTTCCCGTGCCGTTTTGGCGCGTTTTGCATGAAACAGCTACTAAGGCACCAAAACGGCTCCGGAACATCCCGGTTTGCATCGTACCGCAAGTAAAGTAATGTTTTTGAGTGTTTTCCTATGGGAACCCTCCAATTACATCAAAACATCATAACGAGTGAAAACGAGCACGTCCCATGCGCTTTGGTGCGTTTTGCATGAAACAGCACTAATGCACCAAAACAGCTCCGGAACATCCCGGTTTGCATCGACCGCAAGTGAACTCATGTTTTGGTGTTTTCCTATGGGAACCATACAATTACATCAAAGCATCATAACGAGTGAAAACGAGCGCTTCCCGCACCATTTTTGTTGCCTTTTCACGAAACACCACTAATGCACCAAACGGCTCTCGGGCACATCCCGGTTGCATCGACCGCAAGTGAACTCCTGTTTTTGAGTGTTTTCCTATGGAAACCTTATCCAATACATCAAAAAATCATAACGAGTGAAAACGAGCGCTTCCCGTGCCGTTTGGCGCGTTTTGCATGAAACAGCTCTAAGGCACCAAACGGCTCCTGAACATCCGGTTTGCATAGTCCGCAAGAATTAACTTATGTTTTTGAGTGTTTTCCTATCGGAACCCTCCAATTACATCAAAACATCATACGAGTGAAACGAGCACGTCCCATGCCCGTTTTGGTGTGTTTGCATGTAATACCACTAATGCACCAAAACGGCTCCAGAACATCCCGGTTTGCATCGACCACATTAGTGTTTTCCTATGGGAACCCATACAAAATACATTAAAACATCATAACGATGAAAAGAGCGCTGCCTGCATCGTTTTCCATGAAACAGCACGATGCACAAAAATGGCTCCGGAACATCCCCGATTTGCGTCGCCGCAAGTTAACTTATGTTTTTTGAGTGTTTTCCTATGGGAACCCTCCAATTACATCAAACATCATACGAGTGAAAGGAGCGCTTCCCGTGCCGTTTGGTGCGTTTTGCAAGTAATAGCAACTAATGCACCAAACGGCTCCAGAACATCCCGGTTTGCATCGACCACTTAGGTTTTTTCCGATGGGAACCATACAAATACATCAACAACATCATAACGAGTGAAAAGGAGCGCTTCCTGCATCGTTTTCCATGAAACAGCACCGATGCACAAAAATGGCTCTGGAACATCCCGATTTGCATCGTCCGCAAGTAAAGTAAATGTTTTTAGTGTTTTCCTATGGAAACCCTCCAATTACATCAAAAATCATAACGAGTGAAAACGAGCGCTTCCCGTGCTGTTTTGGTGCGTTTTGCATGAAACAGCACTAATGCACCAAAACAGCTCCGGAACATCCCGGTTTGCATCGACCGCAAGTGAACTCATGTTTTTGAGTGTTTTCCTATGGGAACCATACGATTACATCAAAGCATCAGAACGAGTGAAGACGAGCGCTTCCCGCAACCATTTTGTTGCCTTTTGCACGAAACAGCACTAATGCACCAAAACGGCTCCGGAACATCCCGGTTTGCATTGTCCGCAAGTAACTCATGTTTTGAGTGTTTTCCTATGGGAACAATCCAACTAGATCAACAACATCATAACGAGTGAAAATGAGCGCTTCCTGCATCGTTTTGCATGAAACAACACTGATGCACAAAAAGGGCTCTTGAAGATCCGGTTTGCATCGTCCGCAAGTAAACTCAGGTTTTTTAGTGTTTTCCTATGGGAACCCTCCAATTACATCAGAACATCATAACGAGTGAAAAGAGCGCTTCCCGTGCCGTTTTGTGCGTTTTGCATGAAACAGCACTAATGCACCAAAACGGCTCCGGAACATCCGGTTTGCATCGACCGCAAGTGAACTCATGTTTTTGAGTGTTTTCCTATGGGAACCCTCCAATTACATCAAAACATCATAACAAGTGAAAACAAGAGCTTCCCGCGCCATTTTGGTGCGTTTTGCACGAAACAACACTAAGGCACCAAAATGGCTCCGGAACATCCCAGTTTGCATCCACCGCAAGTAAACTCATGTTTTCGAGTGTTTTCCTATGGGAACCATCCGATTACATCAAAACATCATAACGAGTGAAAGCGAGCGCTTCCCGCACCATTTTGTTGCCTTTTGCACGAAACAGCACTAATGCACCAAAACGGCTCCGGAACATCCCGGTTTGCATTGTCCGCAAGTAAACTCATGTTTTTGAGTGTTTCCTATGGGAACCATCCAATTCGTTCAAAAACATCATAACAAGTGAAAATGAGCGCTTCCGCATCGTTTTGCATGAACAACAACATGATGCACAAAACAGGGCTTCGGAACATCCCGG
>RWGY01000464.1:0-11108 GCA_007726485.1 Eragrostis curvula | reverse complement strand
TGCCGTTTTGTGCGTTTTGCATGAAACAGCACTAATGCACCAAAACGGCTCCGGAACATCCCGGTTTGCATCGACGCAAGTAAACTCATGTTTTTTAGTGTTTTCCTATGGGAACCATCCAATTACATCAAAACATCATAACGAGTGAAAACGAGCGCTTCCTGCATCGTTTTACATGAAACAGCACTGATGCACAAAAACGGCTCCGGAACATCCGGTTTGCATCGTCCGCAAGTAAACTCATGTTTTTGAGTGTTTTCCTATGGGAACCCTCCAATTACATCAAAACATCATAACGAGTGAAAACGAGCGCTTCCCGTGCCGTTTTTGTGCGTTTTGCATGAAACAGCACTAATGCACCAAAACGGCTCCGGAACATCCCGGTTTGCATCGACTGCAAGTAAACTCATGTTTTTAGTGTTTTCCTATGGGAACCATCCAATTACATCAAAATATCATAACGACTGAAAACGAGCGCTTCCTGCATCGTTTTGCATGAAACAACACTGATGCACAAAAACGGCTTCCGGAACATCCCGGTTTGCATCGTCCGCAAGTAAACTCATGTTTTTGAGTGTTTTCCTATGGGAACCCTCCAATTACATCAAAACATCATAACGAGTGAAAACGAGCGCTTCCCATGCCGTTTTGGTGCGTTTTGCATGAAACAGCACTAATGCACCAAAACGGCTCCGGAACATCCCGGTTTGCATCGACCGCAAGTGAACTCATGTTTTTGAGTGTTTTCCTATGGGAACCCTCCAATTACATCAAAACATCATAACGAGTGAAAAGGAGCGCTTCCTGCATCGTTTTACATGAAACAGCACTGTTGCACAAAAACGGCTCCGGAACATCATGGTTTGCATCGTCCGCAAGTAAACTCATGTTTTTGAGTGTTTTCCTATGGGAACCCTCCAATTACATCAAAACATCATAACGAGTGAAAACGAGCGCTTCCCGTGCCGTTTTGGTGCGTTTTGCATGAAACAGCACTAATGCACCAAAATGGCTCCGGAACATCCCAGTTTGCATCGTCCGCAAGTAAACTCATGTTTTTGAGTGTTTTCCAATGGGAACCATCGAATTACATCAAAACATCATAACTAGTGAAAACGAGCGCTTCCCGCGCCATTTTGGTGCCTTTTGCACGAAACAGCACTAATGCACCAAAACGGCTCCGGAATATCCCGGTTTGCATTGTCCGCAAGTAAACTCATGTTTTTGAGTATTTTCCTATAGGAACCATCCAATTACATCAAAACATCATAACGAGTGAAAACGAGCGCTTCCTGCATCGTTTTGCATGAAACAACACTGATGCACAAAACGGCTCCGGAACATCCCGGTTTGCATCGACCGCAAGTGAACTCATGTTTTTGAGTGTTTTCCTATGGGAACCCTCCAATTACATCAAAACATCGTAACGAGTGAAAAGGAGCGCTTCCTGCATCGTTTTACATGAAACAGCACTGTTGCACAAAAACGGCTCCGGAACATCATGGTTTGCATCGTCCGCAAGTAAACTCATGTTTTTGAGTGTTTTCCTATGGGAACCCTCCAATTACATCAAAACATCATAACGAGTGAAAACGAGCGCTTCCCGTGCCGTTTTGGTGCGTTTTGCATGAAACAGCACTAATGCACCAAAACGGCTCCGGAACATCCCGGTTTGCATCGACTGCAAGTAAACTCATGTTTTTTAGTGTTTTCCTATGGGAACCATCCAATTACATCAAAATATCATAACGACTGAAAACGAGCGCTTCCTGCATCGTTTTGCATGAAACAACACTGATGCACAAAAACGGTTCCGGAACATCCCGGTTTGCATCGTCCGCAAGTAAACTCATGTTTTTGAGTGTTTTCCTATGGGAACCCTCCAATTACATCAAAACATCATAACGAGTGAAAACGAGCGCTTCCCATGCCGTTTGGTGCGTTTTGCATGAAACAGCACTAATGCACCAAAACGGCTCCGGAACATCCCGGTTTGCATCGACCGCAAGTAAACTCATGTTTTTGAGTGTTTTCCTATGGGAACCCTCCAATTACATCAAAACATCATAACGAGTGAAAAGGAGCGCTTCCTGCATCGTTTTACATGAAACAGCACTGTTGCACAAAAACGGCTCCGGAACATCATGGTTTGCATCGTCCGCAAGTAAACTCATGTTTTTGAGTGTTTCCTATGGGAACCCTCCAATTACATCAAAACATCATAACGAGTGAAAACGAGCGCTTCCCGTGCCGTTTTTGTGCGTTTTGCATGAAACAGCACTAATGCACCAAAACGGCTCCGGAACATCCCGGTTTGCATCGACTGCAAGTAAACTCATGTTTTTTAGTGTTTTCCTATGGGAACCATCCAATTACATCAAAATATCATAACGACTGAAAACGAGCGCTTCCTGCATCGTTTTGCATGAAACAACACTGATGCACAAAAACGGCTCCGGAACATCCCGGTTTGCATCGTCCGCAAGTAAACTCATGTTTTTGAGTGTTTTCCTATGGGAACCCTCCAATTACATCAAAACATCATAACGAGTGAAAACGAGCGCTTCCCATGCCGTTTTGGTGCGTTTTGCATGAAACAGCACTAATGCACCAAAACGGCTCCGGAACATCCCGGTTTGCATCGACCGCAAGTGAACTCATGTTTTTGAGTGTTTTCCTATGGGAACCCTCCAATTACATCAAAACATCATAACGAGTGAAAAGGAGCGCTTCCTGCATCGTTTTACATGAAACAGCACTGTTGCACAAAAACGGCTCCGGAACATCATGGTTTGCATCGTCCGCAAGTAAACTCATGTTTTTGAGTGTTTTCCTATGGGAACCCTCCAATTACATCAAAACATCATAACGAGTGAAATCGAGCGCTTCCGTGCCGTTTTGGTGCGTTTTGCATGAAACAGCACTAATGCACCAAAACGGCTCCGGAACATCCCGTTTGCATCGTCCGCAAGTAAACTCATGTTTTTGAGTGTTTTCCTATGGGAACCATCCAATTACATCAAAACATCATAACTAGTGAAAACGAGCGCTTCCCGCCATTTTGGTGCTTTTGCACGAAACAGCACTAATGCACCAAAACGGCTCCGGAATATCCCGGTTTGCATTGTCCGCAAGTAAACTCATGTTTTTGAGTATTTTCCTATAGGAACCATCCAATTACATCAAAACATCATAACGAGTGAAAACGAGCGCTTCCTGCATCGTTTTGCATGAAACAACACTGATGCACAAAAACGGCTCCGGAACATCCCGATTTGCATCGACCGCAAGTGAACTCATGTTTTTGAGTGTTTTCCTATGGGAACCCTCCAATTACATCAAAACATCAGTAACGAGTGAAAAGGAGCGCTTCCTGCATCGTTTTACATGAAACAGCACTGTTGCACAAAAACGGCTCCGGAACATCATGGTTTGCATCGTCCGCAAGTAAACTCATGTTTTTGAGTGTTTTCCTATGGGAACCCTCCAATTACATCAAAACATCATAACGAGTGAAAACGAGCGCTTCCCGTGCCGTTTTGGTGCGTTTTGCATGAAACAGCACTAATGCACCAAAACGGCTCCGGAACATCCCGGTTTGCATCGACTGCAAGTAAACTCATGTTTTTTAGTGTTTTCCTATGGGAACCATCCAATTACATCAAAATATCATAACGACTGAAAACGAGCGCTTCCTGCATCGTTTTGCATGAAACAACACTGATGCACAAAAACGGTTCCGGAACATCCCGGTTTGCATCGTCCGCAAGTAAACTCATGTTTTTGAGTGTTTTCCTATGGGAACCCTCCAATTACATCAAAACATCATAACGAGTGAAAACGAGCGCTTCCCATGCCGTTTTGGTGCGTTTTGCATGAAACAGCACTAATGCACCAAAACGGCTCCGGAACATCCCGGTTTGCATCGACCGCAAGTGAACTCATGTTTTTGAGTGTTTTCCTATGGGAACCCTCCAATTACATCAAAACATCATAACGAGTGAAAAGGAGCGCTTCCTGCATCGTTTTACATGAAACAGCACTGTTGCACAAAAACGGCTCCGGAACATCATGGTTTGCATCGTCCGCAAGTAAACTCATGTTTTTGAGTGTTTTCCTATGGGAACCCTCCAATTACATCAAAACATCATAACGAGTGAAAACGAGCGCTTCCCGTGCCGTTTTTGTGCGTTTTGCATGAAACAGCACTAATGCACCAAAACGGCTCCGGAACATCCCGGTTTGCATCGACTGCAAGTAAACTCATGTTTTTTAGTGTTTTCCTATGGGAACCATCCAATTACATCAAAATATCATAACGACTGAAAACGAGCGCTTCCTGCATCGTTTTGCATGAAACAACACTGATGCACAAAAACGGTTCCGGAACATCCCGGTTTGCATCGTCCGCAAGTAAACTCATGTTTTGAGTGTTTTCCTATGGGAACCCTCCAATTACATCAAAACATCATAACGAGTGAAAACGAGCGCTTCCATGCCGTTTGGTGCGTTTTGCATGAAACAGCACTAATGCACCAAAACGGCTCCGGAACATCCCGGTTTGCATCGACTGCAAGTAACTCATGTTTTTTAGTAGTTTCCTATGGGAAGCCATCCAATTACATCAAAACATCATAACGAGTGAAAACGAGCGCTTCCCGTGCCGTTTTGGTGTGTTTTGCATGAAACAGCACTAATGCACTAAAACGGCTCCGGAACATCCCGGTTTGCATCGACCGCAAGTGAACTCATGTTTTTGAGTGTTTTCCTATGGGAACCCTCCAATTACAACAAAACATCACAACGAGTGAAAAGGAGCAGCTTCCTGCATCGTTTTACATGAACAGCACTGTTGCACAAAAACGGCTCCGGAACATCCTGTTTGCATCGTCCGCAAGTAAACTCATGTTTTTGAGTGTTTTCCTATGGGAACAATCCAATTACATCAAAACATGATAACAAATGAAATCAATAGCTTCCCGCGCCGTTTGGTGCGTTTTGCACGAAACAAGCACTAATGCACCAAAACGGCTCCGGAATATCCCGGTTTGCATTGTCCGCAAGTAAACTCATGTTTTTGAGTATTTTCCTATAGGAACAATCCAATTACATCAAAACATCATAACGAGTGAAAACGAGCGCTTCCTGCATCGTTTTGCATGAAACAACACTGATGCACAAAAACGGCTCCGGAACATCCCGATTTGCATCGACCGCAAGTGAACTCATGTTTTTGAGTGTTTTCCTATGGGAACCCTCCAATTACATCAAAACATCGTAACGAGTGAAAAGGAGCGCTTCCTGCATCGTTTTACATGAAACAGCACTGTTGCACAAAAACGGCTCCGGAACATCATGGTTTGCATCGTCCGCAAGTAAACTCATGTTTTTGAGTGTTTTCCTATGGGAACCCTCCAATTACATCAAAACATCATAACGAGTGAAAACGAGCGCTTCCCGTGCCGTTTTGGTGCGTTTTGCATGAAACAGCACTAATGCACCAAAACGGCTCCGGAACATCCCGGTTTGCATCGACTGCAAGTAAACTCATGTTTTTTAGTGTTTTCCTATGGGAACCATCCAATTACATCAAAATATCATAACGACTGAAAACGAGCGCTTCCTGCATCGTTTTGCATGAAACAACACTGATGCACAAAAACGGTTCCGGAACATCCCGGTTTGCATCGTCCGCAAGTAAACTCATGTTTTTGAGTGTTTTCCTATGGGAACCCTCCAATTACATCAAAACATCATAACGAGTGAAAACGAGCGCTTCCCATGCCGTTTTGGTGCGTTTTGCATGAAACAGCACTAATGCACCAAAACGGCTCCGGAACATCCCGGTTTGCATCGACCGCAAGTGAACTCATGTTTTTTAGTGTTTTCCTATGGGAACCCTCCAATTACATCAAAACATCATAACGAGTGAAAAGGAGCGCTTCCTGCATCGTTTTACATGAAACAGCACTGTTGCACAAAAACGGCTCCGGAACATCATGGTTTGCATCGTCCGCAAGTAAACTTATGTTTTTGAGTGTTTTCCTATGGGAACCCTCCAATTACATCAAAACATCATAACGAGTGAAAACGAGCGCTTCCCGTGCCGTTTTGGTGCGTTTTGCATGAAACAGCACTAATGCACCAAAACGGCTCCGGAACATCCCGGTTTGCATCGACTGCAAGTAAACTCATGTTTTTAGTGTTTTCCTATGGGAACCATCCAATTACATCAAAATATCATAACGACTGAAAACGAGCGCTTCCTGCATCGTTTTGCATGAAACAACACTGATGCACAAAAACGGCTCCGGAACATCCCGGTTTGCATCGTCCGCAAGTAAACTCATGTTTTTGAGTGTTTTCCTATGGGAACCCCCAATTACATCAAAACATCATAACGAGTGAAAACGAGCGCTTCCCATGCCGTTTTGGTGCGTTTTGCATGAAACAGCACTAATGCACCAAAACGGCTCCGGAACATCCCGGTTTGCATCGACCGCAAGTGAACTCATGTTTTTTAGTGTTTTCCTATGGGAACCATCCAATTACATCAAAACATCATAACGACTGAAAACGAGCGCTTCCTGCATCGTTTTGCATGAAACAACACTGATGCACAAAACGGCTCCGGAACATCCGGTTTGCATCGTCCGCAAGTAAACTCATGTTTTTGAGTGTTTTCCTATGGGAACCCTCCAATTACATCAAAACATCATAACGAGTGAAAACGAGCGCTTCCCATGCCGTTTTGGTGCGTTTTGCATGAAACAGCACTAATGCACCAAAACGGCTCCGGAACATCCCGGTTTGCATCGACCGCAAGTGAACTCATGTTTTTGAGTGTTTTCCTATGGGAACCCTCCAATTACATCAAAACATCATAACGAGTGAAAAGGAGCGCTTCCTGCATCGTTTTACATGAAACAGCACTGTTGCACAAAAACGGCTCCGGAACATCATGGTTTGCATCGTCCGCAAGTAAACTCATGTTTTTGAGTGTTTTCCTATGGGAACCCTCCAATTACATCAAAACATCATAACAAATGAAATCAAGAGCTTCCCGCGCCGTTTTGGTGCGTTTTGCACGAAACAGCACTAATGCACCAAAATGGTTCCGGAACATCCCAGTTTGCATCGTCCGCAAGTAAACTCATGTTTTTGAGTGTTTTCCAATGGGAACCATCGAATTACATTCAAAACATCATAACTAGTGAAAACGAGCGCTTCCCGCGCCATTTTAGTGCCTTTTGCACGAAACAGCACTAATGCACCAAAACGGCTCCGGAATATCCCGGTTTGCATTGTCCGCAAGTAAACTCATGTTTTTGAGTATTTTCCTATAGGAACAATCCAATTACATCAAAACATCATAACGAGTGAAAACGAGCGCTTCTTGCATCGTTTTGCATGAAACAACACTAATGCACAAAAACAGCTCCGGAACATCCCGATTTGCATCGACCGCAAGTGAACTCATGTTTTTGAGTGTTTTCCTATGGGAACCCTCCAATTCCATCAAAACATCGTAACGAGTGAAAAGGAGCGCTTCCTGCATCGTTTTACATGAAACAGCACTGTTGCACAAAAACGGCTCCGGAACATCATGGTTTGCATCGTCCGCAAGTAAACTTATGTTTTTGAGTGTTTTCCTATGGGAACCCTCCAATTACATCAAAACATCATAACGAGTGAAAACGAGCGCTTCCCGTGCCGTTTTGGTGCGTTTTGCATGAAACAGCACTAATGCACCAAAACGGCTCCGGAACATCCCGGTTTGCATCGACTGCAAGTAAACTCATGTTTTTTAGTGTTTTCCTATGGGAACCATCCAATTACATCAAAATATCATAACGACTGAAAACGAGCGCTTCCTGCATCGTTTTGCATGAAACAACACTGATGCAAAAAAACGGCTCCGGAACATCCCGGTTTGCATCGTCCGCAAGTAAACTCATGTTTTTGAGTGTTTTCCTATGGGAACCCTCCAATTACATCAAAACATCATAACGAGTGAAAACGAGCGCTTCCCATGCCGTTTTGGTCCGTTTTGCATGAAACAGCACAAGTGCACCAAAACGGCTCCGGAACATCCCGGTTTGCATCGACCGCAAGTAAACTCATGTTTTTCAGTGTTTTCCTATGGGAACCCTCCAATTACATCAAAACATCATAACGAGTGAAAAGGAGCGCTTCCTGCATCGTTTTACATGAAGCAGCACTCTTGCACAAAAACGGCTCCGGAACATCATGGTTTGCATCGTCCGCAAGTAAACTTATATTTTTCAGTGTTTCCGTATGGGAACCCTCCAATTACATCAAAACATCATAACGAGTGAAAACGAGCGCTTCCCGTGCCGTTTTTGTGCGTTTTGCATGAAACAGCACTAATGCACCAAAACGGCTCCGGAACATCCCGGTTTGCATCGACTGCAAGTAAACTCATGTTTTTTAGTGTTTTCCTATGGGAACCATCCAATTACATCAAAATATCATAACGACTGAAAACGAGCGCTTCCTGCATCGTTTTGCATGAAACAACACTGATGCACAAAAACGGCTCCGGAACATCCCGGTTTGCATCGTCCGCAAGTAAACTCATGTTTTTGAGTGTTTTCCTATAGGAAGCCACCAATTACATCAAAACATCATAAGGAGTGAAATCGAGCGCTTCCCATGCCGTTTTGGTGCGTTTTGCATGAAACAGCACTAATGCACCAAAACGGCTCCAGAACATCCCGGTTTGCATCGACCGCAAGTGAACTCATGTTTTTGAGTGTTTTCCTATGGAAACCCTCCAATTACATCAAAACATCATAACGAGTGAAAAGGAGCACTTCCTGCATCGTTTTACATGAAACAGCACTGTTGCACAAAAACGGCTCCGGAACATCCCGGTTTGCATCGTCCGCAAGTAAACTCATGTTTTTGATTGTTTTCCTATGGGAACAATCCAATTACATCAAAACATCATAACAAATGAAATCAAGAGCTTCCCGCGCCGTTTTGGTGCGTTTTGCACGAAACAGCACTAATGCACCAAAATGGTTCCGGAACATCCCAGTTTGCATCGTCCGCAAGTAAACTCATGTTTTTGAGTGTTTTCCAATGGGAACCATCGAATTACTTCAAAACATCATAACTAGTGAAAACGAGCGCTTCCCGCGCCATTTTAGTGCCTTTTGCACGAAACAGCACTAATGCACCAAAACGGCTCCGGAATATCCCGGTTTGCATTGTCCGCAAGTAAACTCATGTTTTTGAGTATTTTCCTATAGGAACAATCCAATTACATCAAAACATCATAACGAGTGAAAACGAGCGCTTCTTGCATCGTTTTGCATGAAACAACACTAATGCACAAAAACAGCTCCGGAACATCCCGATTTGCATCGACCGCAAGTGAACTCATGTTTTTGAGTGTTTTCCTATGGGAACCCTCCAATTCCATCAAAACATCGTAACGAGTGAAAAGGAGCGCTTCCTGCATCGTTTTACATGAAACAGCACTGTTGCACAAAAACGGCTCCGGAACATCATGGTTTGCATCGTCCGCAAGTAAACTTATGTTTTTGAGTGTTTTCCTATGGGAACCCTCCAATTACAACAAAACATCATAACGAGTGAAAACGAGCGCTTCCCGTGCCGTTTTGGTGCGTTTTGCATGAAACAGCACTAATGCACCAAAATGGCTCCGGAACATCCCGGTTTGCATCGACTGCAAGTAAACTCATGTTTTTTAGTGTTTTCCTATGGGAACCATCCAATTACATCAAAATATCATAACGACTAAAAACAAGCGCTTCCTGCATCGTTTTGCATGAAACAACACTGATGCAAAAAAACGGCTCCGGAACA
Organism: Eragrostis curvula; assembly: GCA_007726485.1. Lineage (NCBI taxonomy): Eukaryota > Viridiplantae > Streptophyta > Magnoliopsida > Poales > Poaceae > Eragrostis > Eragrostis curvula. The sequence goes on along the minus strand of RWGY01000464.1, from coordinate 1,250 downwards.
TCCCGGTTTGCATCGTCCGCAAGTAAACTCATGTTTTTGAGTGTTTTCCTATGGGAACCCTCCAATTACATCAAAACATCATAACGAGTGAAAACGAGCGCTTCCCATGCCGTTTTGGTCCGTTTTGCATGAAACAGCACAAATGCACCAAAACGGCTCCGGAACATCCCGGTTTGCATCGACCGCAAGTAAACTCATGTTTTTCAGTGTTTTCCTATGGGAACCCTCCAATTACATCAAAACATCATAACGAGTGAAAAGGAGCGCTTCCTGCATCGTTTTACATGAAACAACACTCTTGCACAAAAACGGCTCCGGAACATCATGGTTTGCATCGTCCGCAAGTAAACTTATATTTTTCAGTGTTTCCGTATGGGAACCCTCCAATTACATCAAAACATCATAACGAGTGAAAACGAGCGCTTCCCGTGCCGTTTTTGTGCGTTTTGCATGAAACAGCACTAATGCACCAAAACGGCTCCGGAACATCCCGGTTTGCATCGACTGCAAGTAAACTCATGTTTTTTAGTGTTTTCCTATGGGAACCATCCAATTACATCAAAATATCATAACGACTGAAAACGAGCGCTTCCTGCATCGTTTTGCATGAAACAACACTGATGCACAAAAACGGCTCCGGAACATCCCGGTTTGCATCGTCCGCAAGTAAACTCATGTTTTTGAGTGTTTTCCTATGGAACCCTCCAATTACATCAAAACATCATAACGAGTGAAAACGAGCGCTTCCCGTGCCGTTTTGGTGCGTTTTGCATGAAACAGCACTAATGCACCAAAACGGCTCCGGAACATCCCGGTTTGCATCGACTGCAAGTAAACTCATGTTTTTTAGTGTTTTCCTATGGGAACCATCCAATTACATCAAAATATCATAACGACTGAAAACGAGCGCTTCCTGCATCGTTTTGCATGAAACAACACTGATGCACAAAAACGGCTCCGGAACATCCCGGTTTGCATCGTCCGCAAGTAAACTCATGTTTTTGAGTGTTTTCCTATGGGAACCCTCCAATTACATCAAAACATCATAACGAGTGAAAACGAGCGCTTCCCATGCCGTTTTGGTGCGTTTTGCATGAAACAGCACTAATGCACCAAAACGGCTCCGGAACATCCCGGTTTGCATCGACCGCAAGTGAACTCATGTTTTTGAGTGTTTTCCTATGGGAACCCTCCAATTACATCAAAACATCATAACGAGTGAAAAGGAGCGCTTCCTGCATCGTTTTACA
>RWGY01000463.1:0-12323 GCA_007726485.1 Eragrostis curvula | reverse complement strand
AAGGTAAATATTAGCAATCTAACTAAGCAATACATGGTTGCAATACAATTAATTGAAATACAACATCATAAACATCATCATGTGCACTTCTTACTACGATGTGACGCAGTGAACAAGTGGTACTCAATAACCGCGAGGGACGGCGATTCGAATCGATTTACACCTGCAGGCAAAACCCGAATACACGACGTACGCTACTCGAAGGAGTTACGCACGGCAACCTTTTACAAGACATCATAAAGCCGGTCCGAGTGTCACCTCTCCCGAGTACACGTCTCCCCACGCGATAGCCACGCCGGGTCTAACCGTGGTTCGCCCGTGCACCCTCCCTTCAAACACATACCCGCAACCACCATACCATCTTCATCACCAAAAGAGAGGTGGGGCCCCGTCCAACAATATAACATCGAGCTACTAAGTTTACTAGTTCCCATTCTCCTAGCATGCATCCGGTACTGTTCAAACTTGCTCAGCGGGGCCACAACGAACGGTCCTCAACCGACACAAACGGGGCTATGGCGAACAAGGCGAGCCTTGTCACCTCCACCTACACATGAACTTCCCCGTTCGGTCTCAAATTCATTACCATCATCATGTGAGAACATAAAGTAAATCCGACCCCAATTACCGAGCGGTCTCCATACCACTCGATATTCTACCGACGATACTACTTTAATTAAGCATAGCAAGCTAACGAGCGGTAGAACTTAACTTAACCAAACCCATAGGAATATCTGGAGATATATGCAACTAGGTTTTCAATCAAGTCCTATACGTAATGCACATTTCACGACTCGCAGTACATGTGAGAAAGTATAAGACTTTGTAAATATGGGAATGCACCGGGGCTTGCCTTGGGGCTGGTGGTTAGCACACTCGAGTACGTTCAGGTCAGCGCCGGTCTCCTCGGCCACGATCTCCAAGTCCTCGAGTCCGGCGTCGGTTCCTAAATGAATGCCACAAATATACAAAATCAAAGATAGTTCATGGAACTTCCTTGACAAATATGACATGGTGATGCTATGATGCAAATGCAACATGCTGGCAGGGCCTTCATTAGTTTTTGCATTTGGTCCAAGTGATTTCCACCATTACTTGGATTTAGGAATTTCCTACGCGTAAAAGAGATCCTCTTCTAAAATTCGTTAAAAAGGGTTCTGGAAGATCTAAAATTACATTTGTATTTTTATTTAGCATCTTCCTCCTAGGTACAGTAACATACCCAAAATTTGGTGCAAAAAGGTGCAGGAATAAAATCAATAAAAAGATTTTCCTAGCAACTGCAAAATGCAATTACTCCTAAAAGAAGATGCATTTCAAGATGCCACTTGGTGGGATGTTCAGGGAACCTATTAGGAGTGTGCATGCCAAAATTTAGAATTTTTGCACTTACAGATCTTTTTATAGAATTTATTTCCTGATTCTCTTCTTTGAATTTTATAAAATTAACTGAGAAGAATCCAGATGTTCATGTTGTACCACTGGATAGCTCTCACTTCAAGGATTCCAGAACACTTGAGTTTGCATTTTTACGATTTTTCTACGAATTTCTATCGAATTTACAAGTTTGGCCAAAATCTGGAATAATTCAAATAAAAAGAAAGGGGGAACTGTGCACATGCCGTCGCCGCGCACGACGCCGGCGATGGCAAGGTGGCTGTTCCGGCGAAACGACGGCGAATCCAGGTGCACACCAAGCAGGTCTCGAACCAGGGCAACTAGACGACTCGGGATCACCTACGTGGGCACGTGCGCGCGGCCGGGAAGGTGGTCGGCGACGAGCGGTGGCGGCGGCGAGCGGCGGCGCTACGCGTTCCGGCGAGAAGAGACAGCGAGGGAGTTAGGGGGCGCGCACGAGCTTCACGGAGTGACGGAGGTGCTCACCGTAGCACGTATGCACGTGGAGGAAGGCCGGAGATGGGACTTCGTCGGAGGGGGAGCGGAGGTCCCGTGAACGGCGGCGGGAAGATGACGGTTTTCCGGCGATGTTGCTGTTGAACATCGGTCAAGCTCACGTCAGCGAGGTGCGTGAGAGTAATAGGAAGCTATGGCAAGCGAGTAATCGATGATTGGCTCACCGAGAAGACGAATTGCTCGTCGACGATGAGTTAGGTCGTCGCGGCGGCCATGGCGATTCTCGCCGCAGAGTGGGGAAACTTGAAGTTTGCGGTTGCGGGGGTTGTTGAGGGCTCCTAGCACGGCTTTTCGCTGTTGGGCTCAGGGGCGGAAAGTACAGCGGAGCGGCGGCGCGGCGGTGAGCTCACACGGCGACAATGGCGGCTTGGTTTCTGGGCGAGGTGAGCGACGGGTTGACGACGACTCGGCCGAGGGACGAGGGGAGATGGATGAGGACGAGGTTAGGCCGCTCGTACGGGAAGGACGGCGATCACAGCGGCCGGAATGGGCAGTGAGAGAAGGAGGCGTCGCCGGCGGCGACACTTGGCGGCTACAGTGACCTTTTTCATTTTTCGAATTTCTGGAATTTTCCTCGATTTGAACTGATTTGATTTAAATTCGATCTTCCCGAGCTCCAAAAATCACGAAAAACTCAGGTTTTGGAAGATTTCAGTGAGAGGAACAACTTTGTCAATTGGAACTTTTGCTGAATCAGCTTGGATTTCAAACTAAAATTCATTCAAAGTTAAAGTTTGAAAAAGGTTCATGCATTTAATTGACCCTTTAGATTTTTGCAGAAAAAATCTCAAAAATCTCCAAAATTCCCTTTTAGTCCCTGGATGCTGTGGAATTTTTCATTTGGGTCCACTTATAAAGAAAATTTTAAAGTTGCAGTTCAAATGCTTGTTTGAAAGAAATTTCTCCAATTTGAAGTGATTTTGAATTCCTTTTCATTAAACTTTGATTTCTCTTGATCATTTTCACTAATTGAGGTTAGTAACCTGATTAGGGACAAAATTGAGTGGGATGTTACACATCTCAACATCTATTTGCTCATAGGCTACCATTTCTTGCTTGTACAATCATGTTCAACAAACAATCTTCACAACGGTAGGTTGGTTAGTTTTGCTGGCTTATCACTTTTAATATGACCATTTACATTCGTTGTTTCAAAGTTTAGTTAGTTATCTTAGATCAGGTCGGTAACAACCAGCTTAACACTGTTTCTCTTATGCCAAATTACATTACTGAAGTGATATTAATACTAGAGTTAGTTTGCAAATTGCAATTGCTTATAGGATTTCACTTGCAGGACCAACAGGAAGGTTTGCAGTTCACTTCAGGCAGTATCTCCACTACAGTGTACAGCCTTTTCCTCTTATGATTCATCAGATAATGTACCAAGAATCTTTGATATTCGTGTATTGTTCTATTCGAACTACAGGCACAGAAATTCCAATGCAGCCTTCAGTATCTTTCGAAGACTTCTGCATTTCAGTGTCTACTGAAGATGACAGAGTGATAAAGGTTAGGATTTTTACTGTCAGTAATATGAGGAAGTGGCAACGAAGCATCAGAACTATTTCGAGCAATCTCTTCGTGATTTTGTATCTTTTCTGTAATACTTCTTGCTTATGCAGATACAAGTGAATGTTGCTGGTACAATGACAGATTCTACCTTTGAGGAAGTTTTTGCAAAGAAAGTTGCTGCAGCACAGCCACTTCCAGGCCTTTCGACGAATGAAAAGGAGGTATGCTATTATAACTATTACAAACCTCGATTTCTGTCCTTCTTTGTTCAAAGCTTGCAATGGTATTGCCTGCAACTGTGGTTGTGTAATTTTATTCTTGCATCTTCCAAACTCTGAATTCACCTTTAGCACTTGAGATAAGTATCTCATATCACCTTTAGCTGCTGGTGGTTTTCAATGTACATTATATATTGCTTTGTTTGATGTTCTTTTGCATCTCTGAGTTTCGTAAGTAGTAATGTATACCTGGCTACTGGTTAGCTTGGACTGTTTTCCTTTGTTTCATGATACTTACTCATTTCCTTTGTTGACTCTTGGCATTCCATGTGTGCTACTTGAATCACTCAGGGAAAACACAAGAAGTAAGCTCTTATTCCTAATGCTATACAAATCATTCTTTACTATTCAAAAGAATGCTTTTGTCATATATTTTTGGATTCATTTGCATATAGACAGAGTGTATTCTGACGTATTTCATACTTTTCTGTGATGCTGAAGATACCAAAAGAAATTGCTCTACACATAATTGGTCCATCAAAAGTGAAGAGAGAAACCATCCAGAAAATAATTAATTGCACAGTTGCTGAGTACGTTAAGAAGGTAACCACTATTCTATAACTCACTGAATGTAAATCTCACATTGTTGATTATGCTTCCTTGTCGACACCGTGTGTGACCATCAGTATGATGCCAAGCATGTTTCATATTTTTGGCGCTTTATTGAAGTTGTGTTATGCAAGAACATCTCTGTTATATTTTGGGGGGGTAAAAAGCAACACAAGCAAGATTCTTATTATTGCTGTAGATATTTCTAGATATCTTGCAGACATTCTATTTTCTTCAGCAACGTAACTGTTCTATTATTATTATTTATAAAGTTCTTGAGATTTTTGTAACAACTAGTTGGAGCAAGCAACCTTGGTTAGGATGGGTCCTTGGGGCAAAATTATGTCTCTGAGTTTTTTCTTTGTTTAAGCGTGAAGCTACAACCTGTTTTGCGTTGCTATTTTACAGGAGGGCCTGAACGCATTGAAAAATCTGAAAGTTCAGCAGAGCTACGAAGAGCTTGAAGCAGCATTTGAACCAGGCAAAGAATTTTGTTTTGATGCAGTCATTCATGTAGAGTGAGCTGATTTAGCGACGGTGGTACCACTAGAGATGACGTCTGCAAGGACAAGGAGACACTTTAAACTGCACCTTGATTTTGTAGCTTCTGATTCATCTACTGCTATAATCTCATTGTTTTTTTTTCTAGATGATCCTAATGTTCGATGCAAATGGCATCTCTGAGTCAAATCATCTGTATTCTTAAGGGCATGTGGATGTATCTTAGATTGGAGACAAGAAATGTCAGAATCTGAGTAATCAGCAAATACATGTCAGTGACTGGTTAGAGGCATGATATATCAAAGTTTCATATACATTGTAATTGTATTTCTGGTCTCATAGATAGAATTATGAACAGCAAATCAATACAACAAGATCAAACCAAATGGGCCCTGATCGTTTCTTTTAGCGCTAAATTTTAGAGGGCTCTAAACAAAGAGAATCTAATACTAAATAAAGTTTAATGACAAAACATTTTTACAGATGGGTACATCTTTACGAGACGAATCTAATGAGCCTAATTAATCTATGGTTTGCTACAGTCATGCTACAGTAACCATCGTCTAATCATGGCTTAATTACTCTCATTAGATTCGTCTCGCGAATTAGACCAGGGTTCTGCAGTTAGTTTTGTAATTAAACTTTATTTAATATAGCTTATTTAGAATTTAGACCCCTCTAAAATTTAGACCCCCCATGCACCGAACACCCCCCAGATGTGCTCTGATCTGACCCAGTGACAAACTTCGGTCCCCTGACAAAACAATCAAACTTATGTACCATACCAAAAAACGCTCAATCAATCATACACAAAGCATAACGCATTTTATTCAGTGCCCCGCGCCACGGGGGCTAGCTCCAGCTGGCAGCCTCGACAATAGCATCGCCACCGGCGTCAAGCAGGCGCCGTCGCAGGGAGCCGCCGTCGCCGCGTCAGCGAGACAGCGCTTGCTCGCGGCGGCGGCGATGAAGACAACGAGCACAAGACCCGCAACGAAACGAAGCGACCAGCTCCTAAGTGAGCCCATCGGCGAGACGGCGATGAACCCACGGGACCGATGAGCAAAGCGACTGCTCCTCTGAGGTGATTGTTTTGTAGAAGCACACGCACGTTTCACGTTTGGTTGAACTGTTAGTGTGGTACTCGCATGACACCTGTGCACTTGAAGGACATGGAAACTTGGAAACTTGTTTAGTGTTAATCTCCTTAAGCAGCTGTCGTGCCAGGGCATGCAAATTAATTCGCAGCTTAATTTGCAGCGAATTAAAGTCGTTTTCTTCTATCGATCTCAACGTAGATGTGGATACTTTTGGGATCAGTGCGCAAGAAGGAGGTCCAAACAGGGGAAGGAAATGGTGGAAGATGACATCTGCTTCTCACCGGACGAACTCATTGCACAATGCCGTTCGGACGTGCATTGGTGGGAAATCATGACTTTCTGATCTGTACCTAGCTCCTGTAGATTTTCTAACTTGCACGCCCATAATTTTTTGAGTCGTGCAAGTCTATAATAGCGCCTGATTTATAATTGTTTTCCTCGTGTACGTGATTTCAGAATAAGTGCGATATGACATCCATGGGGATGGACGCAAATGCACATTTGTAAAGATGATTGAAACCTTGGTAGTGGTGGTCTCGATCACATGGTGGACGCTTGGTTTGTACTGTTAGTTCCTGATTTTATCCACCAATACCCTTGTATGTTATCCACCGACTGAGCATGTTGCTGATGATATCGTTGTTTCGGCTTCGCTGATACATATGATGCTTATTTTATATGCAACTTTCAAATACTCGTCGCTGAAATTCAGAATCACTATATTATCTATTTGGTGTACCCTCTGAAATGGGCAGTTACATTGCTAGGTATACAGCTAGTAGATCATTTTTCAGAGGTATTATCGCGAATGTGATGTTAACTAGACTTAATTTCTTGTGGAAATGAAGTACCAATGGTGACTCAGATTGGGAAGGTAGGTTACATTAGTCTAACTTTTGATAGAGGAATCACAAGAAAAACTCACGATGTGTACAGGTGCAACCGTCCGTTAGTGGGATGGGACGCTTGCATATCAGCGCGCACGACGCACATTTCGTCCAGTGGTTGGTGCGTGTTGAATTCTGCATCAGCTGCTGACCATAACCTAGGAAGCACATGCTCATTGGCACATTTTTGTCGAGGTGGTACAGATTGTCATCTTAAAGTTGCCCAACTGGGCAGATAGATTTGATGCCTAGCAGAAGAAAAACGTGCAATGCGCTCACGTCCACATGGAGAACTTGACCATAAACTCTTGCAAGAAAGCAGTGCCTTACACCATATAGGTTCTTTGTGACTGGCTGTGGGTTCGCCGAATTCGTTGACCGGCTTTGGTTTGCATTTGTCACCATTTCATAATTCAAGTGGTCAGCACTCAGTCGATAGTACTCCAAGATAAGAAGACAAGGAAATTAAAGAAATGCTTTTGACAATCTGGCCATCTCCTCTACGGAAGATCCTTCTTCGTTATGTCAGATGAGGAACAGAGAAAGGCATGCAGCGCTGGTAAAGAATGCACCTTCATGGTCATATAAAAATCATAATCTCATTAAAACAAATGCCATATAACTTAGAAAAAGGTACAAACTGTATACTTCCTCCGTTCAGGATTATAAGACGCGGGGGTCTTCCAATGCAAAACAAAGCAAAAAGGAAAAAGACACTGCTGCCCTTATTCAATCCCTCTCCAACATAGCCATGGAGGTGCCTGGATGTCGATTTAGTGCTGGATGGTATGAAAGTAATTACGTGTGTAGGTGAGGCCAGCTCTAGGAGTCCTTTGTATTGTTGGACAATGCCATGGCTTCCGGTCCTTATATTCCCGAACAGAGGAAGTAGTATCCTAGAAATATACAAAGTTGTAGTGTGTGCTACAATCCTGGTATAAGCAATATACTAAAATAAAATAAGAATCAAAGAATAAGAGCTAGGTAGCAGTACATGCCTCAACAGAGCGTATGTATATACAATTAGCTTCGCCATCATATAAAAAACCACTATACACGCATTCGCACAAGCTAGCAATAATCTTCACGTGTCCCACACACCGATCCTCAATACGCGTCGATGAGTGGATTGATCCATATGCTATATAGCAAAGGGACGAGCTAGCTAGCTAGCTAGTGGCCGGGGCCCTTGGGGCTGGGCCCGGCCGGCAGCCTCGCCAGCAGCAGAGTCGCCACCGTCTCCTTCGCCTTCTCCACAACCGCCGCCGCCGGGTACATCACCAGGTACTCCGTCGCCGCCGCCCGCCACGGCCTCCTCCTTGCCGCTCCTGCAGGCCGCCGGTCTCGCCGCGTTCGCAACGCTCGCGCCAGCAAGGAGAACCACCGCGAGGATGGCGAGAGCCATGAGCACGAGTTGCTGCCTTGACGAACCCATCAGCCGAGAGCCGATCGATCGAAGCCTGCCTCCTTCCTTAGCTGCCGCGCCCCAACAAGAACCGAACAGCACTAGCAGGTTGAGTTAATTGTTTGTATGTGTTTTTGGCTGAAATGTTCGCGAGTTTGCGATGGCTCACCAGGGTGGTCTGTGCGTGCTACTTATAGAGGCCGGGTGGCCGGTTGTGGTGCGGCCGGCGGAATGGCGCGGATCCGAGGTCGGTCGGTGGCGGGGTTCGGTGGAGCCTGACGCGTTGCTGATGGAGGAAAGAGCGTGGGAACGGTTGGTGCGTTGGTGCCGCGGTGGAAAGGGGAGGAATCCGTGTGAGCGCATGGACGATCTGGTCGGACGAGACTTACGAGAGGAACATGGCACTACACAGCTAGCGTGGATGGAGCACGCCGTTTTCCGAGTGAAGCAAAGCATATCCCGCCGGTGTGTGTAGCAGTGTTGACCGTGTGCGAGACCGTCAGCTGGTTGGTTGTACGTGCTTGTAGTAGTCAAGAAGGAAAGCCTTGCTGAGCGTTTGACTCGGCACTCGATCGGCAGATACGTGCGTTATACGTACTAGTCATTTCCAATCCCGTATGGTCCGTGGCGTCGAGCTATCGACTCTGGCGGTGTGGCGCATGCGTACGTCTTTGATGTAGCTAGTGCCTGATGTCAAATGAAATGGTTGTTTTTTTTTTCTTTCTAAAAAAACATACATTCAGATATAGATAGGGTCCTGCAGTCACAAGGGAGGAATCCGTACGTGTGAGCGCATGGACGATCATGGTCGGACGAGACTGGTTTTGGAGCGAGGCGTGCTGGCGTGTACGTGGTGTGGCGGGTGCGAGACCAGCTCCAGCTGGTTGGTATAGTCACTAGCTAGTCAGTCAAGAACAAAGTCAGGGTGGTTGCGCGCGGCGAATTGGGACTCGGCAGATACGTACGTACATCGACGCTCCCACAAAAAGTACTACACGGCTAGTCGTTTCCCGTCCGAAATGGTCGGTCGTCTCTCGTATACGTCTTGGTTTCCCCAATTAAATTCCTACTAATGTTTTAACTAACAACAAGGCGCTCTTGTTTTAATTCCGAAGATGGAATTCAGTGGTAGGGGTCTGTTACCAGCTAGCAAGGTCTCATGAACTGGTACGAGAGGTCTTCCGTTTGGAGTATGATTCCGTGTTCTTTTCAGCTGGTTTTAATGGCCGGGTTCCTCTGTAAAGACGACGAGAAAAAAGAAAAGGCGTGTGATTGCCTCGTCCACCCGTTTGGTTTTGGGTTGCGTCCGTCGCGATTTCTTTCTTCTGAGAATGAGCTTATATCCGATTGTAAAGTGCCTGATCGGATCTAGGGTGGAACAGAATGTTTTGCAGCATCGACCGATAGAACGAGAATGGAGGCAATACCGAAAGTTCGAGGTGCGGTCAGGGATTCCTCCGGATGGAACGAAAGGTTTCTTCGCTTTTGTTGACCTCACACACAGGTTTGGCTGACTCGCGCTGCCATCAAGGATTCAAGGTCTAGTTGGGCCGAGTTGCCAAAATATAAGGGACTAAAAGTACTTCAGGTTTGGTGAGCCAAAATACACTAGTTTTGACTTTTGAGGAATTATGCTAAATGTTTGCCAAGTCTGGTGCTGGTTGAAGTCATCAGTTCAAACGATTTCAATGCGTAAGTTTAAATAAATATTTATATTCATGTAGTGTCAATCGGTTACATATTTTTTTAAAAAATAAAAATTAGTAGTCCATGTAACCTACGATTCAATGCGCGCCTCGCCCTGAATAAATAGCGGGAGATTGATGGTCAACAAAACAAGGGTTTATAGAGCGAAGCCACGGTTGGGGATTTCTTCCTGGTTGCTCGCCGCCCGTCCTCCCATCGCATCAAGGTTCGTTGTGGCCGTCCGCAATCTCTACATCCCGTAAGGCTTGTGTTCGATCGATCGAGATTGACACGCTTCTGTTCCTAATATTTCGTTCGGGGATATGTTTCCACTACAGATCGATGAAGCTCAACGCTCGCGCAATGGCGGCATTTACTGTGAGCGGATCACACCAAGGGCCTTGCGTCGCAGCCTTGCACTCAGGGCACAAGCACAGCTTCTGCAACGATCCTTTGCGGCGGAGCAATGTGGTTCCAACGGTGGCCTGTAGCATGAACAGCGACGCAAGGCGGATGAAACTCAACGCCCAGGTAAAGAACACGATTTCGTTGTCATGGTATTATGTCTCGTTAGTGTACAAAATCTTGGCGTTGTTTCATCCGTCCTTTCAACATGTATCGAAAACATTGTCTTGAAGGGGCCTAATAAGTGGAGGCCACAAATGAGCGGGAGCAATCGTCTATTTGAGAGCGATATAGATCTTCATCCTTTTGCTCCGAGCATTCACCTTGACCTTCTCGGCAGGATAATTGTTCACCCTTCACTGGTACTCCCTTTTATCTTCTGTACTTGATATATTTGCGTTTTAGTACATAGTCCTAGAAGTAAAATCGGCCGCATATCATAATGCACAAAAAGTGTAATAAATTTAAAAGGGAGTACATATATGTGTTATGTGTACACAGGCATAGGTGAAGTGACTGGAGTCTCTTTGTACTCTATCGTGGCTTAAGGATCCAATTGCCCTTTGGCAATGCTACAAATTAAATTGTTCATGATTTGGGTGTTTACATGTACAAGATATACATACTGATAATTCTAAGAATCAGTTGAGGATGTCGATGGATCTGAATTCCTCAAATTGTATGCTCGTCTGCTTCGTTTGCTCAAAGTCACGGTAATTGAGTATAACTAATTTTGTTGCTGCCTTGGTCGCATCCTTCCTTACTGCTGTATCGAGCTTGCATAAAACTGAAAAACTGTGTTTCCAATTATCCTTAAGGATCATTTTGTGAGCTTGCTCAGGAACCATAATGTGCACACGTAGTTTTTTTTTTCGTGTATAATAAATGTATCATTACCTTGTCAAGTAACAAGAAATTTATATCTAACCTGATTGTTCATAATATTCCCAGTCAGAAAAAAGGAAAGTGGTGGTGGCAGATCAGCGCAAGCGTCGTCTCAAGGCTTTTCATCAGCGTGCTAGGATTTTGCAGATGGGCTTATGGACCACATTTTATCATCCAATGAGAACTATAAGTATGTAATAGAAGCCATCAGAGAGAACGCCATTTTGATTATGGAGCAGGTATCTTTCTCTCTACCCATAAACATACATAAAGAGTGATTTGTCAATTTATGCATTATATAGTTTAATTGTGTCGTGTTATATTGCAGGGGTTTGTATCTCCTTTTGCATGTGAGGAAATTTTATATGGTCTTGAAAGGATAGAAAAAGACATTGAAGAAAATAGATTTGATTGGAAAAATGGTGTGGATATACGGACTAATATTATGGAAGCGCTTATTGAACAAGTTGGACCACCAGCGAAAAGGTTGGATGCAACAATAAGTCACTATCTTCAACAGTTAAGAGTCCTCCAAATATGGTCTGTGACTCCATCAATAAAATAGTTGCACAAATAAAAGAACTACAGGTTTGCTCATTGTTCAAAGCCTACTTTCATGTTATTATCATATTGTGTTGTTTCCTTGAAATCCATTGCACTACTTCGTCCCATGAATAATCATTTAATCCTTTCGTAGGAATTATTTCCACATAAACATGTACACTAGCGTGCCCGAAAGTTTTTTTGCGACCTCATGGTACTTATAGAATAAGACATCATACTAGTTTGAGCAAAAGTTTTCCGACCTCATGGTACTTAATTATATGAAGACTTGTGGTTTATCGAATAAGACTCATACTAGTTTAAGCAAATATTTTTTATTGATGATTTGCATCCTTTACGTGGGTACTCACAGGAAAGAACTCTTGGTTGATCTGCTGGGCGAAGTGCCACCTATCAGTAGAGGAAACAAAATGAAACTGATGAGATAAATTCATTTCCTGTCTCAATTTGTATTTTACCATTTGAACTGACATATATGACTTAACTGCTAGCTTTTTCATTAATCTTTCCATAGCTCATAAGTATTTTTTATTGAACCCAGATTGTATGTTCTGACCGAAATTCATTGTGTTATCAATGTCTCAGATTGAACTTATTTTGCTAGCACTAAGAAACGAAGGGTTGGTCCTCCCTTGCA
>RWGY01000462.1:0-71076 GCA_007726485.1 Eragrostis curvula | reverse complement strand
ATACTTGATATACCATCGATGCATCTCTGGCATATGGGGCCTACTAATGACTGGTATATATATGAAAGATGTAAGTTTCATCCTGTGGAGTTATACCTATTCTTTACATGTGTTGATGTTGTATTTGTTTTTATTGACTAGAACTTCTATCATCTACTATTCTAGCACCCAGCTGTGCCATGTGTTTATTTTATTGTGCAGGTATTCCTTTGAATAACTCATCTTTTCAGGTAAAGACACTTTGTGATATTTTCTTAGTCATCCTATATGTATTTATGCGAGGCTTGTTTGTAGAAACCAGCCATCCAATTAAGTTAAATACTTCGTAACATTAACACGACCTAAATTTGATCGAGCACTTGCTAGACGCATCATCCTAGCCTGTTAAACCACATTGAAGGTCGCTGGATTGTTTGGGATGACCATGAAGAGTGGATTATAAGATTTCACCTGCCCTCATTCAAATCTACCATCAAAAGGTTTTAGTTCACTTAATACTAGGAAACTTCCTCTATTTAGAAATTTACCACTCTGTCACGTTTTTCATCCACCGTTCCTGTTTCTGTCACATTTTCTGTCCAACTGCCAAGTTCTCAGTGAAGCGCTTATCCATTCTGATGGCCTTCTCCTATCTCTGCACACGCCGCCGCACCATCTTGCCTGCACGGCGCTTGCAACCCTGCGCCGCCCCGCATCCTACCTACACGTTCACGGCCCCCCTGCGCTAGCAAGCACTACCTCCTCGTGACACCCCCTCAACTCATCCCCGAGCCGTCGCGCCATCTCACCTCTCTCCTCCGTGACACCTACCCGCTCCCACTCCCGCGCCCCTGTGCTCTTTCTCCACGCGCAGGCGCTGCACACACCTGCATGTGTTGCCACCCCGCGGTCGCCTCCTCCCCTCATGGCTACGCAGGGTGCCGCCTGCAACTTCCGCCGCGTGCACGAGGGTGCCGCACGCATAGCAGGCTTCACCCGTGCAGCCTTCAACTCAATTGGACAAGTAACAATTTAGTACTGCCTAGTTTGTGAACGTGAATTCAGCAACATTATTGCAATTTGCTGGAATATATAATCATGAGGCGAAGCATAAAAGGTCTAGCAAAAATAGACATCATTGGACAGATAAATCAATTTAATCCGTGTTCCTCAAAAAGAATTTTGCTAATCTAATCTAAAAACCATAACTTACTACAGCAAACGCACGACCACAAAAAGAAGAACCTCCTTTTCATAGCTATGAGAAGATCAATCTATACCCACATAATCGAGCTAAACCTAGACCCACAGCAGGACACTATTACTAAAGTTTAAGAAATCGTTGAGCCGAGGCCGGCGCGCGGCGGATCTAGGCGGGCGAGATCAGAGGAAAGGCGACCCATGGATCAGGAGGTGGTGCCGAGGATGGTCCGCATCTCGTCCTGGTGGTTCTGGATCATGTCGTCCACGGACATCTCCTGCTCCATGGCGTAGATCAGCGGCAGCCCCAGCACCAGGAACGTGGTGCCGGTGATCCACGCCGCCTTCCCCGTGCTCTGCGCCAGCCTCCACGCCGTCTCCGCGGCCTCCTGCCGTCGCTCCGCCGTGAAGGTCCGCGTCACCTTGTCCGCGATCGCCGACGCGGCCTGCGACGACTGCTGCGTGATCGACGCCACGATCGACGACATGGTGGCCTGCGGAGAGATCTGGTCGTCGGTCGGACGACGCTGGCGTGATGTCGCGGGGGTCTTGGGGCTTGAGTTGGTGGTACGAAAAGCTTGTGTACGTACGTTGTGCCTCGCGACGGCAAAGCTATATTTGGTGGTTTCACCTGTTCCTAAAACGAAACGGGTTGGACTCCGATAAGAATTGAGTTGTTTCCAGATTTCTTAATTTCTTATACGGAAAGTAAGTCGGATGGAAAGTATTTCTGGTGAGAGTAACTTTTTTTTTTTGTGATTCTGGTGAGAGTAACTAAACAAGGGACACAAGAAGTCAGAGTTCGTGATGGGAAACTACATATTACAAAGGAAAGTGTTTAATCCATTTTTTTTTTTTTAAATGAAAGTGTTTAATTAACCGCGTGCGATCATAAGAGGAGTCGTTTGACGTACGGCCACCGCGTGCAACCGGCGTCTCCCTCCGTTCCGTGGCCATGGGAGCCATCCCATCACGTTCCGCCACCGCGAGTAGCCGCCGATCCGATGGCGCCGGCCTCACGGCGTTCGCGCTCCGCCTCGCCAAGCACCTCGCCGCCGATGATGGCGGCGGCGACAGCGGCAGGAACCTCGTGTTCTCACCGCTGTCCATCTACTCAACGCTCGCGCTTCTGGCCACGGGCTCCCGCGGCAGCACGCTGCAGGAGCTCCTCGTCGGGCTCGGCTCGGGGTCCTCCCGCGACGAGCTCGCCACGTTCGTCCGCGGCCTGGCGGAGCGCGCCCTCGCGGACAAGTCGGCGTCGGGTGGGCCGGCCGTCGCGTTCGCGTCCGGCGTGTGGCATAACACGGCCTGGGAGCTCCTGCCGGGCTTCTGCGAGGCCGCCGCCGAGCCGTACAAGGCCGAGGCGCGCGCCGTCGACTTCCAGAACAAGGTAATTATCGACTGGTTTGTTTGGATGCTTATTACGATCGACTCCCCAACCACATATGCATGCGTGCTTACTAGTTCATGATTAAATTTCTGTCCTTGTGCAGAAGTCGGAAGCCATCGCCGAGATCAACCGATGGGTGGCGGCATCCACGAACAACCTCATCGTCCTCGCCAACGCCATCTACTTCAAGGGCAAATGGGAGGACCCCTTCGACAAGAAGCTCACGACCGTCACCAAGTTCTACCGCCGCGACGGCACCGCCGTGGACGCGCCCTTCATGCGGAGCTGGTCCAGGAAGCTCATCGCCGTGCACCGCGGGTTCAAGGTGCTCAAGCTCCGGTACCAGTCGCCGCCGCGGCCGCCGTCGTCGCAGGCCTGCGGCGGCGGCGGCGTCAACGTCCCTCGCTATGCGATGTGCGTGTTCCTGCCCGACGCGCGCAACGGCCTGCCGGCGCTGATGAAGAAGGTCGCGTCCAGCCCGGCGTTCTGGCGTGATCACCTTCCGGACGAGGCCGTCGACGTCGGACGCTTCGGCCTGCCCAAGTTCAGGATGGAGTTCTTCGACAGCATTAAGCGGGTCCTTGAGGAAGAAATGAAGATCAAAGCCGCTTTCGACGGGAGAAGAGCCGACCTGTCGGACATGGCGGCGATGTGCCGAGACGACCCCGGCCGGAAGCTGGCTGTGGAGGACGTTCTGCACAAGGCGGTGATCGAGGTGAACGAGGAAGGCACTGGGGCCGCGGCTGTAACAGCCTGCTTGGATGTAGAAATATCATGCGCTCGGTGGACACCGCCTAAGGTGGATTTTGTGGCCGACCACCCGTTCATGTTCTTTGTGATTGAGGAGGTGTCCGGTGCCATCGTCTTTGTAGGACACGTCCTTGACCCCTCGAACTCTGGGCGATGATGATGTCTGGATTGTAGCCAGAGTCTGATCGGTTTGTTCAGAACGTGGCACAAGTAGAATGCATTCTCAGTTACCGAATTTAATTATGGAGTGATATGTTTACTCTCAAACTTTAGGCCATGCGTTTGTATCTTGGAAAAATCAAGTTCCAAGAGGCATATTACATCTAGAAGGCGCCGCTGAAACATTGTATGGACTTCCAATCGACATTAGCGACACAACCTCGACACTGGGGATGTCTGTTCTCTATGTGATCAGGCAAAGAAACGTGGACACATCCTGTCCTGTCCTTCGTGAAAGAGGCCTATGTTAGGAAGGCTTTGTCGTGGGCACCAAGAGAGTCCAGCGGTGCCAGATTAGTGGGAGTTACTTCTTCGGATACAGATATTTCAACGGTTAGTTCATGCTCATCATCTGGTCTCTATCAAAAAAGGGGGAACATGCAGATCTATGATTCGGTGATGGAGCTTCTCTAAAGGCATGGGAGGTTGAGCTTGTTTAGTTGCCAGACGAGCATTGACATATCTAATGATAACGTTAGGCACGAGCCAAAGTTGTTGCATGACTAATATTGCGGTAGAGTTAAGCTGTTTGGTTGGCTGCCAAACTCTTATGGCAAATTGTGTCTAGCAACTGTTTTGATGGTAACTTGAGTCCTGCCACAAGTTTGGCAAATAGGTGTGGCAATTGTTTGGTTTGCAACCAAACCTGTCTAGTCACCTCAATCTATGAATTGGTGATCTTAACAAAAAAAAACAAAAGCATTGTTTTAACTAGATGAGAAACTCATGATCTTAGACATAATATCCATTTAAGTTATAATATTGGATAATTGGACCACCAGATACGATGTGTTCTGAGCACCACACATATATAACTTTGGATCGAGGACAAGGCGAAGAAAGGTTGCTTATTTAGCGATTACTCCACCTTGTAATTCAGTGTTGTAAATTACGGTGGCTGGAGTCGTTACTTTGCATTTGGCATTCCACAATGTAAGCTGCCATTTTAGGATCATTTTCATAAAATTGGACCTGCAAATAAGAAATCAATTATATGATTGTCCATCGTTGTTTCGTGTGTCATGGACGGACGGAGCGTGTGTTAATTGGCTGGTTGGGCCATCGTGGGCCGAGGGCAAGCATGGTTTCCATAGCACTCGTAACTTGAGTCTATAGCTGGCCATGTGGGCCGGGTTAAAAGGGCCGCTAACGGCCCGGTCCTTTTAGCCCGGTCCGAGCACGGCCCTGGCCCGGTGGTCAACGGGCCGTGCCGGCCCGCAGCCCGTTACGGGTCGTGCTTGGGCCTGGGCGTAGGTCCGTCGGGCTGGTCCGAGCACGGCCCGTTTAGCGGTGGCCTGTTAGCCCGTTATTCGGGCCGTGCTAAATGGGCCGGCACGGTCCGTTTAGCCCGTTTATATTTTTAAAAAATAAAAAACAGTGTAAGAATATTTTTTTTATCCAGAGGGCCGGCCCGGTCCGTTTAGCCCGTTTAAAACAGACCGTGCCGTGCTTGGGCTTGAAGTGAAAGCCCGTGTGCCGGCCCGGCCCAGTCCGTTTATTATAAGGGCCGTGCCGTGCCTCTTCCTCAGCGGCCCGAGCCCAGCCGGGCCCGTGCCGTGCCGGCCCGGCACGGCCCGTTGGCCAGGACTACTTGAGTCATAGGCGACGACCCCGTCGCGACGAGTATTGGTACAAGGAAACCGTGAGGGCACCCACAACGCGTCGGTAAGAGCCGTGTGTAAGATGTGCTTTTTACAAAAAACACCTCTGTGGGGAAGAGACGGCTGCCTCGTCGCCTCGTGAGACGACGGCACCGGCTCGTGCTCCGAGAGTGAGACGCCGGCCCGAAGCGCGCTGTACCGCTCGTTGCGGGAGACGACGGCTCGTCCGGATTTGCTACGGCGACTGCCTCCCGCACGAACCCGTCGCGCCTTGCTCCTCATCCTTCCTCGTACTCGGACTCTACCTCAATCTACAACCGCGGCTGCCAAGCATGGGCTCGAGCTGGAGCTCCTCCTCGTTCGCGCGCAGCACAAGCTTGACCTTCTCGGGAAGAGATGAGATGAGTTGGAGAAGAGATGGGAAATTTGATGGCTGCCGTGAACAGAGATGGGAAGAAATGAAACTAGGAGCATTGCGTGCGCATCCAGCGAGAGAGAAAGGCGTGCAGCACCACTCCACCCTACTACACGCCTCACTGTAAGAGCTCGAGCTCCTCGCCGGCCGCCGACGCGCAACACCGACCCGCGCTCCAGCTCCACGCCCGCCTGCTCGTCGTCTAGTGCGTGCTCGAGCACTTCAGGAGCAGCCGCCGGCAAAAGCTCGAGCACCTCCACGCGCGCTGGCCCAAGCTAGAGCTCCTCAACGCCTGGCCTTTGCATCGCACGGACTGTAGCTCGAGCTCCCCACCACCGGTAAGAAGAGAGAGAATGGGGGAAAGAAGAAAAATGAGTGGAGGTGAAGCAACAGTGAGAAGATAAGCTCAAGTAGCATATGTGTTCGTGGTGTGTATCAATTTGTTCTACCGATATAATACATTACATTTGTGTTTTCATTTTAATCTATAATTTGTTCTCTTATACAAGTAACGTTATAGTGTACAAAATTAACTTCACACTCGATCCTTTTGTTTTCTTGCCTCATGCATGAATTAAATTGTATATAGACATACTAACAGACAACCTATTGTACAAGCTGTCTTTTTTGCTGTCTGTATACGACAATCAAGACACTCACAGACAGCAGCCGTCTATACCACTGTGGGTGCCCTGAGGCAGAATACGTCCCCCTTGAAGTCTGTGTCGGTCTCGTCTCGTGCAGCTCATAAATTTGCCTTGGCTTTCTGCCGGTGGCCGTAAGAAAAAGCATCCACCGAGTCCGCCATGGATTACCGCGTCCTTCATGCGCTCGGGGCGGCGCCAGTACATCGCGGAACAGGACGGGTTCAAGGTGCTCACGCTCAGGTACAAATCGCCGCCTGATCTGCAACGCACCGCCCTGGACTGTTTCACCGACAGCCAGCACTACTTCATGTGCGTCGTCCTGCCGGACGCGCGCGACGGGCTGCCGGAACTCGTCGACAGGGTGGCGTCCACCGCGGGGTTCCTCCGCGACAACCTCCCCGAGAAGCAGGTCCTGGTCGGGGAGTTCCGGCTGCCCAAGTTCAAGCTGTCTTTCTCCGGCAGCCTCATTAGCGTTCTCAGAGACGACCTGGGGATCAATGCCATTTTCGATGCGGACCGAGCCGACCTGTCAGACATGGCCAGGTGCAACGACGACTCCGGCCTGCCGCTGTTCGTTGCGGACGTTCACCACAAGGCGGTGATCGAGGTGAACGAGGAAGGCACCGAGGCCGCAGCCATTACGGGAAACCCCCTATTTGCCGAGTGCCTCTGGCACTCGGCAAAGCTAGTATTACACTCGGCAAAAAATTTGCCGAGTGTAACACTCGGCAAACACCGGACGGCAAATAGTTCTCGGCACATGCTCTTTTGCCGTTGGTGCCGTTACACGTGTGTAATACTGGCTCCATCCTTGGTGCCGTTGCACGTGCCGTTGTACATGCTCTTTTGCCGAGTGTGAAAATGTTTACCGAGAGTCGTCACTTGTTTGCCGAATGCCCTGCCAGCTGGCACTCGGCAAACCTGCTGGGTGCCGTGTGTTAAACTTTTGCCGAGAGCTCGGCCTCATGACACTCGGCAAACGGCTATATACCGAGTGCCCGACATAATGCACTCGGCAAAATGTCTGGCCCTCGGCAATAAGCCGGTTTCCCGTAGTGAGCCGTCACCGCTTGTTATTTACTTCCCGGGTGCCCAAGGATTCCACCGAGGACGGTGGACTTCGTGGCTGACCACCCGTTCATGTTCTTTGTGATTGAGGAGGTGTCAGGTGCAATCGTGTTTGCGGGCCATGTTCTCGACCCCTCATCATCGCAGTAACTGTACTGTTTCCTTGATGTCATTTAAGTTAGTCAATAATATCACCGGATTCCACAAATTGGCCTTCACTTTTCGAACAAGTACTTATTTTTCTGAGATGATGAATCCTACATGTTCCATTTGTGTCAAAGCAAGTTTTTTGTTAATTGTTTACAAATTTATGTTGAGTTATAATGTAGTTTTTTGAGAAGCTGATGCAACCAGCAAATTTCTGCGACAGAATTATCAATAGCCCGATACTCCACTTCTGCGGTGGAGTGAGAGGCAGTCAGCTAGCTAGCGTTTGGCAGACCAAGCTATAGGAAGCAAATTATCGTCCCAAGAAAACGACATAGCCTGAAGTAGAGCACCTACTGTCGTAACACCCATCCCAATCAGCATCAGAATGAATAGGCAGAAGCAAATTACTTATTTCCCCCCATTCTAGCAGCTCATCCCTTATCTGCCCCTAAAAAGTCACCGTTCCCGTGCATACCCAGGATTTGAAGCTCGATCCCTTTTATGCCTTTTTTCAGCTACTGCTGTTAGTCTTTGCCATATGAACAAATTTACCCTCAAAGTGAACACAATAATACAACATCCCTTATTTGCCCTATTTTGGTTTAGATTTAATAAGTTCACATATTTTCCTCAAATAAATGGATGCAAAAAGTATATGATTCTGACAGCTACATTTTTTTCACACATCAATAAAAATAATTGGGAAACACATTCATAAATTAATTTGGAGGTGGAAATGTTTTCCTTTTTTTACACCTGCAGTCCAAAAGACAATTAATATCACATCCAAGTTAGTACTTTGGTTCGAAAGAGAATATTACATTCAAGTTAGTATTGCCGCTGAGCTTCTTTCTGACAACAACAACATTAGCACTAAGGAGGCCCAGTAATGCATGAGATGGAACAATGAAAGTTGAGCTAAATAATGTTAGAAATTGTGCTGATTTCTTCTTGCCGAATCACCACCACTAGCAAGCATATACTTCTGTTTGTTCGAGCAGCTCCATCAGCATTATAATAGCAATAGATAACAAGAAGATTTAACTCCCAATTGTTACATGTTTCCTGACAATCCCACATATTGACAAGTCTGAGCGCTGCCTTGGCCAAAAGCTTGGAATTGTGCGAGACAAAGGAAAAGCTGGAGCGAATCTGAGCCGAGGTCGTCTGCCACCACACAGGTACGAGCTCCTTCCTGATCCACCCAATGCCCGGATGCGCACCTCGATTCCTGATGAGTTCTTCTGCTGGTTATACAAAGTCCAATAACTAGAGTTCGCGCACGACAATTAAATTTAGAGGTGAGCTCATGCCTAAACACTTCTTTAAATATGAATTTTGAGGATAGACTGCTACCTAATGATTATAATGTGATTAGGAACCATGGAGATGACCAGGAGATGTTGGGAGAGGACTTTAGAGGCAGAGAAGATCAGCAAGGGCGTCCAAGTCAAGTTGGAGGCCCAAGTCAAGTCGGCTTCGAGTCAGTTTCGGAGTCCAGGAGAAGTCTGCACCAAAACGGTCGCCCAGATTGCATAGGGACTCGGTTTTGAGCGTTCTACATATGGACAAAAAGATAATTTGATAACCTTTCCAAAGATTGCATAGGGACTCGGTTTTGAGCGTTCTACATATGGACAGAAAGATAATTTGATAACCTTTCCAATGGAATCGGTCCCAAGCCAAAATTCGTCCTGAATCAACGGGAATCGTCGAAATAATTGGACGTCCAGAATCTGTCTCGGTGTTGCGCCACCGTAATTTGGCCTTTTGGCTTTGTATCGTCTTGCACGCCCCTAAACCATAAGCCTTCTTGGTGAGGTCGACCGTGCATCGCCGGTTGATAACCTGAGGAGTCGTGGTGCTGTGATTGGGAGGTTTAGAACATGTTGTTCTAAAGCCGGATCGACGTGTGTCAAGTCTCCACCAAATCGAGATTTATCATAACCTTTCAGAAGATCGGGAACCCTAGTTCACATCACTTCCGCCGGACCAGGAGCGCTCGGCACATGCGCACAGATTGGTGGAGCGCGCCAGCCACGGCCGCGCTAGGCGGAACCCTAGCCGGCGCCGGCAGGACTGCACAGGAGGAGAACCCGATTCGGTGGCAACTGCAGCACCATTAGGATTTGTTTTTTTCTCTCTGCTCGTTCGGTGTCGAACTGTCGATGCGAATAAGGAACGGGTCCTGCCTGTGTCGTTCGGCCGGGCGAACGCGAGAGAGACGAGGGTACGTTGGGTATTTGGAAAAAACTAACGATGTGGAGTTAAAAATGAAACGGTAACAAGAGGTTTGGCTGACGTGTCAAACGACAAAGGGCATAAAAGGGATAGATCTTTAAATCCTGGGTACGCATGGGAACTGTGACTTTTCTGGGGCAGATAAGAGGTGAGCTCCCAAAACGGGGGGAAATAAGTAATTTGCTCAATAGGCAGTGAGGTCCACAGAGGAGGAGCGATGCAGCTGAGGACCATAATCCATAATCTCTTTAATGTATCGAAAAACTTGCTTAATGAAAGTGAGATGAGGCTCTCTCGGGTCATGCATGTCAAGAAAAATTTATTGCACTGCATAAGAAATATCAGGGCGGGTTAAAGTGAGGTATTGTAAAGCACCAGCCAGAGCACTATAGTACGTAGCATCAGCTAGAAGAGGGGCATCTGAAGGCAGCTTGGCAGAAGTATCAACGGGCATACTACAAGGCTAGCAAAATCAAACATTCCAGCACGATCCAAAATCTCTAACATATAGTGGCATTGAGATAGAAAGAAACTCTCCTCTAAGTGCCGCAATAACTCGATGAAGCAAATCAGCAGATGGTCCAGGGAGATACTTGGTAGAGTCCCACAATGTCAACTTGAATTGAGTTCCTTCTTCGAAGTTCAACACTTTGTTCATGATCATCATCGAGTCTCTCTTGAAAGATCAGAATCAATGGATCTTGGATGCGATGATGGAGCTTCTCTATAGGTAGGGGTGGACATGCCCCCCCCCCCCCCCCCCCCCTCCCTCTCAAAACCAGCACCAACTTTTAGGTTTTGCTAGAAAAAATAAGTGATCTTGATAGTTAAGGGCTTTTTTTTGTTGGTAGCGGAGCATTGCCATAACTAATATTAGGCACGAGCCAATGCAGCATGACTGTGCGGTAAAATTGTGTCTAGGAACTGTATGACCTGCCATAAGTTTGGCAAATAGGTGTGGTAATTGTTTGGTTTGAAACCAATGTAAATATGTCTAGTCACATCAATCTATGAATTGGTGATCTTAACATCAAAACAAAACAAACTTGTGCTAGTGTTTACTCACATGAGCTTAGCAATTAGCATGATACGGGTCAAGGCACAAATACATTGTTTTAACTTGAGGAGATACTCGTGAGCTTAGATATAAGTTAAGTGATAGTAGTGGATAATTGGACCACCATATACGATGGAAGACACTCCACGACTGCTCAAGTCGTAGCGCAAATCAGGGCCGGACGTAACTTTGGATCCAGGACAGCGCGAAAAAGCTAAGTTGCTTATTTAGTAAGTACTCCACCTTGTAATTCAGAGTTTTAATAAGAGCGTCTGGCGTTGTTACTTTGCATTTGGCGTATAGCTGCGATGTTATAGGCTCCTTTTCATAGATGCACAATCCTCCCGCATGCGAGGAAAAAACAAGAGACTCCATACATAAAGGACCTGCCCAAAAATATATTGTGGGACCAAAAAAGGAAGTACAAATAGCGTAGGAATCAATCCACAACACAAAGGCTGCATGGATTAAAACTGGACTGCAAACAATAAGAAGTTAATTATCCGTTCTTTCCTGTTTCATGGACAAAGTATTAATGGGCTGATCCCTAGAATGCTACTCGTAACTCGAGCCATAGCCGGCCTGGCAACGGGATGGGGTGGGGTGGGTTGGGTTGGGCCGAGGGGACGAGAGAACCGTCCCCGCCCATTACGATTCATCACCATCCCCGTCCGTGATAGCCTAACGGGGCAAAAGCTCGCCCTGTCTTCGTCCCTGGAAGATCCAGGAATGGAGATCGTCTGCGCGCCGTCGTCATTCGTCATGATTCATGGAGTCGCGGCCGCCTGCGTGTTGCCTATAATTAAGTGCAGAGAGACACAGAGAGAGAGACCATGGAGCTGGGCGTAGAGAGAGAGAGAGAGAGAGAGAGAGAGACCATGGAGCTGGGCGTTTGGTGTTCTACGATGTAAGCTGCCATGTTAGGTCACTAGCTTTTTTTTTTAGTACAAAATAATACTCAGACGCTCACAACGCACGTACACTCACCCCTATGAACATACGTAAGCAAACCCTATTCCTATGAGCATCTTCGAAGACTGTGCCAGCACATCCTAGATATTGACGAAGTCACCACTGGCGCCTTGCTGTCGACGGGAGCGTCGCTTACCACGTACACTCACCCTTATGAACACACGTACGCAAACTCTATCTCTATGAACATCTTCGAAGACTGTGCCAGCACATCTTAGATATTGACGAAGTCACCACTGGCGCCTCGCTGTCGACGGGAGCGTCGCTTACCACTGAAAGCACAATGCCGTTAAATCCTAAAAAATTCGCTCCCACGGGAAGTCAAACCCAGGATCTGAAGTGCTACTGAGGCTCTTATAACCGTTAGGCTACACGCCCTTTCGCGTTAGGTCACTAGCTATGCGCTGCCCAATAAGTTCCGTAAATCGTAATGGGCTTATTGGGCCATTGTGGACTGAGTGCTAGCATGCTTCGATAGCAATTGTAACTTGAGCCATGGAAAAAAAAAAAAACTTGAGCCAACCGCCGCAACGCGTATTTTTCGGTTCTGGTTTGCATGCGTCTCGTCTCGTGCACTCATAAATTCGCCCTAGCTTCCTGCCGGCGGCCGTAAGCATCTACAGAGTCCGCCATGGATTACCGCCGGCCCGACTGTTCAGGCCTGACGGCGCTCGCCCTCCGCCTTGCCAAGCACCTCGCCGAGGCCAAGGCCGCCGAGGGCCGCAACCTAGTCTTCTCGCCGCTGTCCGTCTACGCGGCGCTCGCCCTGGTCGCCGAGGGCGCCCACGGCGGCACGCTCCACGAGCTCCTGCACGCGCTCGGCGCGGAGTCCCGCGTCAAGGTCGCCGCGCTGGTCCGCGACCTCGCTGGGCGCGCGCTCGCCGACCGGTCGGCGGCGGGCGGGCCGGCCGTCGCGTTCGCGTCCGGCGTCTGGCACGACGCGGCCTGGGCGCTGCAGCCGGCCTTCCGCCACGCCGCCGCCGCATCCTACAAGGCTGAGGCGGGCGCCGTCGACTTCGCCAACAAGGTAAGCGCAATATGGACCGATCGATCGATATTCACCCGATATCAACTTCGATCAAATCTCATCCTTTAGATGCAACAACCCAAATATGTTGTAACTTGTCTCCGTGCAGCCACAGGAAGCAGCCAGCGAGATCAACCGATGGGTCGCCGCGGCGACGAAGAACCTCATCAGCTCCATCCTCGACCCCGGATCGGTGCCGCGCGACACGAGACTCGGCCTCGCCAACGCCATCTACTTCAAGGGCGAGTGGGACGAGCCCTTCGCCGCGTCGCACACCACGGAGGACAAGTTCTACCGCCTCGACGGCCGCGCGGTAACCGCGTCCTTCATGCGTTCCGGGAAGCGCCAGTACATCGCGGAACGGGACGGGTTCAAGGTGCTCGCGCTCCGATACAAGTCGCCGCCTGACTCGCAACGCACCGCCTTCAGCCCGGCCTCCGTCGACAGCCAGAGTTACTTCATGTGCGTCGTCCTGCCAGACGCCCGCGACGGGCTCCCGGACCTCGTCGACAGGGTGGCGTCCACCCCGGGGTTCCTCCGCGACAACTTGCCGGAGCGGCGGGTCTCGGTCGGGGAGCTCCGGCTGCCCAAGTTCAAGCTGTCCTTCTCCGGCAGCCTCATGGGCGTTCTCAGGGATGACATGGGGATCAACGCCGTCTTCGACGCGGACCGAGCCGACCTGTCCGACATGGCCAGGTGCGACACCAGCTTGCCGCTCTTTGTTGCGGACGTCTGGCACAAGGCAGTGATCGAGGTGAACGAGGAAGGCACCGAGGCCGCCGCCGTCACCTATGGTTATGCAGCTCCCGGGTTCGCACTGATTCGTCCACCGAGGGTGGACTTCGTGGCCGACCACCCGTTCATGTTCTTTGTCATTGAGGAGGTGTCAGGTGCAATCGTCTTCGCAGGCCACGTTCTTGACCCCTCGGCATCGCAGTAATAGTTGTTTTCTTGCTATAATCGTTTGAGTGAGTCGTAATTAATATCACCGGATTACACAAGTTAGCTTGGTGGAACAAGTTTTTAGTCGCTCGACAAGGTGAATCCTACATTTTCCATTAATTGGGTCAAGCTTTCCGTTTAAGAGAGTTTTATGTAAATCTTCTAAATCCTTAAAGAACCAGTTGGGAGAAATACATTTTTGACCTGCCATACTCTATCCCACCTGTGTATCTGCTGTTGATCAAAAATTAACCTATCTAAACCACCGTTGATCTTGCCATACAAAATTCCTTGTGGTGGGGCCATTACAAAATGTAATGGCCGGCGTCATTCGCAGGCCAAAAAACGTGGCATCGCAGTGACTTTTTTCACCGAGGATGATATCTACCCGGACGCAATTCCCACCTCCCCAATTTCAGGCGCACGCTTGGAAAATCTTGATTGCTTTCCCTTTCCTTCCATCCTCCGCTTCCGTGATTGCCAGGAGGTGGCTGCGTCGTGTCCACAGAAGGAGGACGAGGTCCGGGCATCTCCCCTCCGCGCGAGCGCCAGTTGAGGCCGCGGCACGACGGGGACGCGCTTCAGTGGGCGACCGCGATCCAATCAGGAGGGTGGAAGGGGGGAGGTCTTGCCCGTCGGCGCCGCCTCGGGCGCCCGCGGGACTGGACTTTCACCGGAGAGATCCAAAGCCTTCGTGCTCGATGGCGAGAAGCCGGAAGTGCCGTTGTTCGAGCTCCTCTCCAACCTCCTCCAACTGTCCAACAGGTACACCATGCCTCCGCCATTCCGATCTGTTCAATCTACTCGATTCCTCCTAGCCACCGACATGGTGTAAGGCTCGTGTGTCGCCGCTTCAACTTTGCTAATCAGGAGCATCACGGCTAGCCTTTATTCTGGATCTCAATTAGAGGACTTGATTAGCGCTATCAATTTTCTGTTGCTTCCTTTATGCTTGGACATTGAGGTTTCTGCACCTCATCTCGCAACCTATGACAGTAGGTAGCAGCTTTTTTTTGTGTCGCTGGAGCCTGGAAGAGCATGATACATAGCTTGGATTAGGGATTTTTTTTCTTTATCAATCTGTGAAGAGCTTGCAATAACAATCACGCGGCTGTTCCACTAATCTGAGTTTCACTAATTCTGAATTTTATGATCTAACAGGTTGCAAAAATTATCAAATGTTTTTTTTTCCTAATACCTGTTCGATCTGGTTCCTTCTTCCGTGGATTTGATCTGGGTATTTGATCGCTTGTGTTTAAGCTAAGTGATCCCACCACATTGGTTGTTGCAACGACTTCGCACTGCACAATGATTAGGTAAAAAAGGTACGCCAAGCTGTAGCACATATTTACCCTTGAGGTTATTGCAACAGTTTGTTTTACAATCAAGTGATTCCACGTTATAGCTTGCTGATGTTTCATGTTTTGGCAGCTTCTTGAAGAAGTTGTACACAAATGCTCATAAAACACCCACGATCTTGTGATAAGCTGTGTTACTCAAGCTGTGTTACTCAAGGTACACAAATGCTCATAAACTCTGCTTTCCTTGACTTGTTCATCATGCTCATAGGGCAGTTTTTTAAACTGAGTACCCCATCGAAGTTATGGACCATACTGCTCTTCTCGTAAAATTCGGAATCATTAAAAATTATTAATCCCTTCTCTGAACCTGTTGGTTGCATCTGTTCAATCAAGTTCTATTTTCTTAAATGCATGTGAAATGCTCACTCTAGATTATGATCTATTTTGAAAGTTTAGATCATTACCTAAATAAGATTCATTGTTATCTGTACTTTGCTACATAGCTGCTTAATGACATAGAATTCATAGTGTGTATCTGACTCTGGCTGTGAATGTGGAAATTAGTAACACATCTCTGGATTGTCTCCATGTCGTTAATTGATACACGCATAGGCATTTCATCTTGAAATTGGTAATAACCAATCTATAGATCATGGCAACTATCGCTCTTACTTAGATCCATGGATGAGACAAGATCTGTTTGCCAAGGGAAGCAATTTGGCGTCCTTGTTTTATTAGGTTTCTTTGCTGTTGTACCTCTGCTGGAATTTGTGATCTTCCTCACATTTTCTCTGCCTCCTTAATATTATATAAGGCGAGTGGTAACTTGAAATACCACCTGCTACAGTAGTGACGAGTTAGATCCAATATTAACCAAGTTTCTACATTTTTGTTTACGTTCTAAAATTATATATTTGCATGTGTATACATCTGCATTTAGGTAATTTCTATCTAGCTTTGACAATCTGTTTGTAAATTGTTTATGATTTTCTCATGGCACCTTGGCAGATTACTGGGCTAAGGAACAATTGGTAAATATTTTCTTAACACTTCAGTTGATGTCTAAATTTGATAGCCTGACTAGCCTCAAGGATGGTTCACTAATTTTCTTATCAAAATTCAGTTGAGTTTTTTTGCCATCAAGTGAGTAATTATTTTATTATCATTAATTGGTCCTCTATGGTAAAATTGGGAAGAAAAATGGTTAATTCTTGTAACCAAGCCCTGATTTAGTTTATGCATCTACATATAACTCTCGTAACTAAGCCCTGAATTGGTGCAGTGGCTGTCTGTTATATTCCCCTGGATATAGCAAAATGGACAGTATATTTCGATTTGTATCAATATTCATCCTGTTTTCTTTTTATTGGATGCGTGTGTGGATTGAATGCTCAGAGCGCATCTGAAGCATCAAGACCCAACACCTGCATCTAGAATTGTAAATGAATGATTTATCTACTCTGAAGATATGTATTGAGATCATATAGAGGATGCAAGCCAGCCAGAAGCACATTAGTGATGACTAGAGATAAGAGTGAATGACGTACCTTCTCTGAAGATATGATATTGGAAGTGCGATGAGAAAAGATCTATAGACCTATATGGAAGGAAACAATATTCTGAAGAGGTATGTCACTTTTTTCCATGTCACAACTTTTAGCAAGCTTAATATAACGTATTGTTGCCTTGCTTTACCACTAAAATGATATGACTTTGGTATTTTTCATATATTTTTTCATTGTTGATGTGCTCCTTGTGTCTTGGCTGTTGGGACCATATCTAGGATTAGATTGACCATCTTCTGAAACTTCAGTGAATGTGAAGGATGTGCAGTCCCGTTCAATTAAGCTGATGAGTTATTTTTTTCTGTTTGAATCTCACCAATGATAGGAAACAACAATTGAGTGCTCTTGATGTGCCCCTTAATAATCTAAACATTTTCAGGCAGGAGATTTGTTCTGCCACATGCTCAATGACATCTTTCCTGAAACCATTGAAGTTCTTCCACACACACTTTGGAACCCTCAAGTCCTTTGAGACCATGCCAGAATCACCGTGATGGTTTCCTTTGTATAGTATGTATGCTGCCAATTTTTTTATTTTTATTTTCTGATCCTAATAATCCTGATGGGTGAAACAAGCTGTTTCAATGATGGAATAACTACCTGACAACTTTCTTTGTGATTTCATTATCTATAGAAAGTTTCTTTTTGGTTTTGGTAAAAAAAGTATTGTGCTTGGAGTATTCTCATCTCTGCTATTTCTCATGTTTACCCAAAAATACTAGATCTGAAAACAGAGTAATTCGCAACAGATTGAGCCAGTAACTAAGTAATACTGACTGAAACTTAATCCTTTGGTATCACAAATTTCTCTTAATTTTCTGTAAGAACATATGCTTCACGAATTTCTCTTAATTTTCTGTAGGATATAGTTTACCTTATTTATTTCTTTCTCGGTCCTATATATGAGCTATTTCAGTTGAGTTATAATGGTACTTATTGAACATTGCAAGTTAGCAAAGTTCTTGGGCTCAACTAATATACACTTTTCATATTACATGTTTTTTCATGTATATAAGAAGGAATCAGAATACTGGGTTTCCAGTTTTGAAATAAAATCACCGAACTGGCCTGGATTTGTAGAGTTTGATGATGTAAATGGAAAACTACTCACGTACTCAGCACAGAATAGGTATGCCTGCTTAAATGGTTCATTGTACTCAGTGGTGTTTTTCATAAAAATATTGATGATGGTCATCCTTTTATCTGTAGTATCTATACAGTTTTTCACTTCAAGAACAACTCATTTCTACATGTTCTACTTAACAAATTCCAGTATGATGTTGATTTGTGATGTGGTAACAAGGGGGCGTGACAGGCTTGGAACTTTGCAACGATAAATTCAGCAAGTTGTATAATGGATTCTGAAATGACATGATCAAATGCGTCTATCATTTATCACCTAAAATATTTTGTAGGTGAAGAAACAATTGTATTTTTTTAGGGTATATCAATGATATTTTAGGTAATACAATGATATACTTCATGCTGCTGCATCCTATGATCAAGAGCTAGAATGCTGAGGCTCTGTCGACTCTGTAGGTGATTTGCCTTACATAATGCTTCACAAAGATCACTTGGAGTGATTTGTTAGCTCCAGGGACTGAGTACCGTGGATGGTAAATTATGGCAACAGTCTGGGGAATAGTTCATAGTGTCATTTTCTTTTATTTTTTCGAATTGTATGTGCTTTATACATGCTGTGGACTGCCTTTCTTCATTGAAACTTCCATGGCTGTGACATGGCATATCTGGAAACAACAAAATAGACGCATCTTCGAAGGAAAGCAGACAATTTTTGACAATTGATGAAAACAATCAGAGCTCCTTTAGTCATACAGATTCAAAGAGAACTCAAGACGTCTCTTAATTCTCCTTTGCTTTTTTATGTATACCTGACCGGGTAATATATAAATCCTTTAGATTCTTTCTTTATACATACATAATTCTGAAGTGAATTATCATGAATACTAATTTTGTGACACCATGCTAACAAATTAACAATCTTGTAAGGACGATATATGTTGGCTGATGATCAAATCAATGTCATGAATGCGTTATCCTTCATGTTGATCCTACATGATTATTTCATTAGATGTTGCACTTTATTAGTGGTCACACCAAGTGGTGCTATTTTTTTAAACACGTGCGTGGGTGCACGTGCATTTTTACTAGTCTAAACCCTTAAAGAACCGGTTGGAAGAAATATATTTTTGACCTGCCATATTCTACCCTACCTGTGTATGCTCCGTTGATCTAAATCAACCCCACCTAATTTACCGCGAGATCCTGCCGTTTGATTTTGGGATCGGTGGGGCCATTACAGGCATTGACGTTGAGCATCATTTTGATGTGTTAATAGCGTGACATCGGTAATACTTTTTCCACCGTGAGGTGTTTGCTACCCGGCCACAATTCCCCATCCCCGTTTTCAGCTAATCGTGATTGCCTTCCGTTTTGATAGGAAATTTGAATTCCATTCCATCTCCGAGTTCATCTGTTCCACGACTCTGGTGCGGGAGATGCGGTGCGGGAGAGATACGGTGAGGCGGATCACCGCGCCGCTGTATCGGACGACGACGATCTGCGGCGAGGGCGACGGCGATCTGCGCGACCACGACGGCGGCGGCGCGCAGCGCGAACACCACGAATTCGATCTGCGATGAGGACCCTCCCTGCCTGCTGCTGGTCTCTCCCTGTTCTTCCTCTCCAACAAGGCGGACAGCGCCTGGCGCGTTGAGGGCGGCACCGTCGCCGAGGAGGGGCAGCCTCTGCCGTCCAGTAGCGCGTCGTCCTCCCCATCATTACTGGCCGCGACGTCATCGCCCAGCTCCATTCCAGCACAGGGAAGACCTCCATAATCTTCCTCATCGTCTGCTAGGTCCTCAACACCACAGTCCGCGAGTAAGCACCATCCTGTTTTTCGCTTTTGTTTTACTTTTCCCTGGAAACTGAAACAAATATATGTAACGTTGGATTGCAAATTTGCATTGTTGGGATTGTGATCTGTAGCTAGATTATTGTTTCAAATTAGTGATGCTTCCAGATATATATGGTCAGGTTCAGCAATATCTGTTTTTCTTATGAATCCTTCACTCATTGGTGTGCATAGGTGTCCAATGTGGACACTATCCTGGCTTTTGGAGTCTAATATTTTTTGTCATAAAGGGCCAAGATGAATTGTTTCTCAGGCGCAAAATAATACTGGATGAGGCTAATGGACGATTGTTGGCCCATAACATTAGCATGTATTCTCTTTTTGTATGGTGCAGGCATTGATTCTCTCCGCAACCAAGAGCTCGTTTCACAAACTGTGACTAATGATACAAGTGCCAAACTGAACTGGTGGCAAAAGTATTGGCGGTGATTTTACGAGGCTCGATCACGAGTTGCATGTTGTATAAAGATTCCAGCCACAGTATAGGATATGATCAAGAGGCCAATGACTCTGTGAACAAGAGCTATCAAGCTTCTAATTCTGGTTAGGTCACCCTGGTAATATAAACTGTTGTTTCCAAACTTTCATCCACGGAACCTGTACATGTCTAACTCCTTCGCTAATGTGGAAGAGGGTTTAAGGCTCTTTTTATAATAATTGCTATCATCTATGTTTGTTCACTGTGGTTCCATACACGATGAATTGCAAAAACATAAAGCTAATTTATGGTTGAGTGAAGCTTCTTTTATCTGCTATGATCTGAATTTTGGTTCCTTGTTCAATGAGTTTTACTCACAAAAAAGTGAGATACACCTGACTATCTTGCAAGAATGGTGATTGGCTTTTAACAAGGCAACGTATCCTATGAGAACCAGGTTCGTGTGAGAACTATGAGAACTTCAATCTAGGCCATATGATCTTGATCTAATGGGACGCATGAATTCAAGTGGGAGGGGGGATGTGCAAAATCACCGCCCATTTTTTGTAAATCCCCCCTCCCACCTCTCCCTATGCACCCCCTTGGATCAAGATCATGTGGCGTAGATTGGAGTTTTCATAGTTCTCACACGAACCTGGTTCTCATAGGATACGTTGCCTTTTAACAAAGGTTTGATTTGACTTTAGATGAATATAATGTTCCTGTGATTTCACTGGTAATGGAGTTAATTTCATCGGGTTCAGTGGGCAGGATAAAATTAACAAAAAGTGCAAAGCATCATATTTGTAGTCAACTTTTTGTAATGTCACAGCATGGAATTGGCTGCAGCCATGTTTTCGATGAGCTTATTTTTCTTAGGTTTTCCTTGTTGGTGTATTTACTTTCATTTTCTCCATTTATTTTCCTGATAGCCTACTCTATATGATGACCAGCAGCTAGGTGCGGCGCTGGTTGGCGGGGAGGCGGTATCGCGAGCATGGCTGGTTGCATCTACCACAGGATGCCGTCTTCTCTGGATGCCATCACCCCTCGCCTCACGCAATCTGGCATCACCTCTTGTGGTGGTTCCATCGCTGATTGGGCTTGTCAAATGGGTAGGTGACAGTATGGGATTCAGGTGGTCCAGCATGTGCTCCATTCCATTTGTTGATATGGATCTCCAACTTTTTTCTAGCTTGTTCTCCACCTCTGAACCCTAACTCCGCCACCGCTGCGTGGCCCGTTGGGTTTTGTTGCTGGCGACCTGTGTTGGCGACACGATGAGGCTCTTGCCCGACAACCCAGTCATCGCCATCAAGTGGAACCACACCAGTGAGTACCCCAGCGATCGCTCCTCTCCTGAATTTGGTCGTGTTTGTTTGCTCATGCGAGGATATGTATTTGTGGTGAATATCTGTTGTAGTTTGCCCTAGCCACATGTTAGCCTTAAATTTTTCATCGCTGAGCAGTGAGCACATGTTTTAGTGTATCCAGCAATTTTGAACAAGCTTCATTTTTCCCTCATGTTCTACAGCAGGAGATATTCAACGAAACCTAGAGAATTCGATGCATAATAACGAATTAGGGTATCCATATTTGTCATGTGTTCGGTGATAGAGAAACACTTAAATATATTTTGACTAATGGACATATTCAAATACAAAACTGTTTATGCTTTTATTTTATATTTAGCAAAATAAAAACACTTCTGTTTGTTGAAGCTCGATATATCTGTTATCCTTATCCATGCTCGAACTTACTCATCTATTTTATTTTGACTGTAATGCTCTGATGTGATTTTATCTTTTTCTTAATACTAGGCAATGGATATATACAGTTCTTCAGAGCAAAAACATAGAGTGGCTCTGTGCTCTTTATTTAGCATTTGGCACTTCAAATTGGGTTGTTCATTGTACTGTGACTGTAAGCTCATGCGACACTATGGCGATGCCCACAGCGATCTTCTTCGAATTGGGAGGAAGGGAGCTAATTTCTCCTGTGTTCTATAATTGCCATGCGCCTGAATTGACCACTTTTCACGAGCCTCTTGGTGCCTGCTGCCTGCTGTCCGTCAGGCTACCCTACCGACTGGTATTGAGGTAATGTCCTTGGATCAAGAACATTGTCCTGCCGACAGATCTTTGTGTGATCGCACGGACATTGACACTGCCGGTGTGTTTTCCTCACCGTGTATTGGGTTTACTGCTTATGAAATGCAAATATTCCATTCTTTTCTAAATGTTTTTTTATAATTATAACCAGGAGAGCATGATGGTGAATTGCTTGCCAAAAAACACCTAGAGGGTAGAGAACGGACAAGGCTTTGGCGTGAGTGAATGAAGGCCGCTAAGCAAAATGACGATAACCCACCAGGTGAACTGCATTCATCTCCCATAATTTTGATGTTTATACACTCATCTTTGACTTGGATTTATTTGAAAACTTCTATGATACATGTCGCATCCGCTGGGGTTCAAGATGGATTCATTGGATTAACAAAGACTCAACATCTCTATCGATCTTTTTGAACGGAATGTGGTTTCATTTTAGGACAAATGCATTATACATGTGGTGTTATTAATATTCATTATGTTCCTGAATTATTTATAATATATTGTAACTTAGATATTATTTTAAAGTCTATGCTATGAAGAGAATGTAGTCAACATAATCATAATGTAATGATCCTGCCAAGTGATGTCATAGTTTGGACATGTGCGTGGCGCACCTGCATTTGTACTAGTTGTTTAAAAAATTATGTTGAGTTTTCTGTTAATGTCC
This sequence comes from Eragrostis curvula, assembly GCA_007726485.1. Lineage (NCBI taxonomy): Eukaryota > Viridiplantae > Streptophyta > Magnoliopsida > Poales > Poaceae > Eragrostis > Eragrostis curvula. The sequence continues at coordinate 48,418 of RWGY01000462.1, read as the reverse complement.
GTACGTTAGGGACGGTGCTTGGCGAGGTGCGTACATATATATATGAAGAAGAAAACAGAAGACGAGGTTCGTACCCACTCTTCGAAAACGTCCGTGCCTTGAGTCCTCTCGTTTGGTATTCTCTGAGTCCTGGCAAGAATCAACCATGTGTGTGCGTGTGTTCGCAGCAGACAAAGGACAGCGACTGGGCTAACATGTGTTAAGTGTAAACCTCACTCTGCTAGATAGCTCTCTTTGTGGCTCGTAGCAAGCATATTTTTTTTAGAATATGGAATATATTTCAATATTTCAGCCACTGCATCGACAGATGCATAAAGCTGTTCAAAAGGTTGCTTATTACATCAGAAAAGGCATCGGCATCCACCGAGCACAAAAGCACATAAATAAACTCGAACCGAAGTTCGGCACACACTAAAACTCAAGGCTATTACTGAAATTCCAGCCATTATTCGTCATAGCAAGCATATGCAAGTGTGTTACATATAGACACGCACTGCATTCAGACCCATGTATTACTACTGGAAATAGGAGTAATCCGTCCAACATAATCTTCAGTTCTTCTGTTCTTATCACCTGTTTCTCAATTGAAGTAGAGTTGTAATGTGCAATGGAAGGAAGTTCTATGGACCAAGTTCACGATGTCGTGGACCACGACCAAGGGATCGGTCTACACACCATGGTGGACGAGCTATGACGGTTGAAGGGATACGTGCTGATACTGGCCGTTGATCATGGGATAGACGATTAAGGCTGCGCCAGCAAGGGGAGGGGCAGCCGACGGCAAGGAAGGCAGAGACACCAATTCTATATATGCTTGCCGGAGTTGGCTAAACTGTACTCGAGTACTCGATTGTCGAAATGGTCAGTCAGGATCGTCACATCATAGGATGGACGTTGATCAGGTTACTTTTGTAATCAGGGATGTAATATGCTTTAATATAAATGAAACTCCTTATCGCTAAATAGAAGAAAAATAGAGCTCTTTTGTGGTAGACACCAAATGGATGCACATCCTTCATTCTCTTCATCCAACGATTTAAATTTTAATCATGACACCCTTTCTACTCGCTCTGATTCAAAATAAGTGTCATTCTAGCCTCGGGCACAGGAATTAAGGAGAGATAAAAAAGTAAAGAGCGCGTTGAAAACAATGAGCAGTGAAGGAGGAGAGAAATAGAGAGAAACCTGCATTGGAAAGTGAGAATGAAAATTATTCTGGAAAAACTAGGTGGTGCTAGAATGACAATTAAACTGGAACGGAGGGAGTATGAATCGCTCATTTTGTCTTGGATAAGTTGTGTCGTCAGCGACCAAGGGCTTGCGGTGGTCGGTTTTTCTTGTCGCCGTCATGGTTAGGAAGAAGTGGACTTGAAACCGTGACTTGGCAACTACGAGCGTCTCCATGAAGGGTATCGAGGCGGAGAAGACACGGCTTCCTCGCCATCTTTTCCGCCCATTTACTTTCGATGCCCATCTCTCCTCCACCCACGCTCGAGCACCCTGCCACGCCACACGCGCCTCGCTCGCGTGCACCAGCTAGCAGTGCTCCTCCACGTCCTCTCATCCGCCCAGATGTGCGCTCCCTGCTACATTGCATGGGTTCTTTCACTCCGCGTGTGCGCCCTCTCGTCTGCTCATGCCAGCTAGCTGTGCCGCCCACAAGCTCACGACAATGGCTCAGCCCCCACCCACAACAATGGTGTACCCCGCGTTCACGGCGAGATTGTATCCATGATACTTTTTATCCTCCGTTATCATGGTCTTATTATACAAAGCCCTCCAAAAGTATGTGTTGTCCTACCCGTGAACAATTAATATTGGCATTCCTGCCCTATTGTGGGTAACTCCGAAGGCTAGGCTCGCTTTGACAAAATCCTAATCAATCAATGTGTGATATTATTTTCCACGCATGTGCTTTGCTACATTATGGGACAGACTTGTACTCAGTAGACATGAAGCAATCAGTGTACCCGTCAATAGGAGATGGAGCACGACTTTTTTTTTCTTTGCGAACACACAAAAGCTTTGCGTGTCATTTTTTATAGAAGAAAGGACCGCAAATGGGTCAGTTACAAGCGCAGGCCATAGCATGAAGGCGCTATGCATGACTTAAAAATGAAGAGGAGCCGGAAGGTGAGGAGAATGCTGAAAGCGCTAATTCTCTTAGTTTGGACGAAGTGACCTATCTGTTTTTACCTAAGTAGTATACAGTAATCACGCTACCGTGTTTACATCTCTAAGGGGTAGGATTGTGGGAGTCGCTTTCGATTTCTCGCTCTCTTTTCTTTCGCACCGCGACATCGCGAGATGTAAATACTGTAGACTTTTGTATCGGATGGCATGGGAATAAAACACTTAGAATAGTAGAGTAGCGGGCAAATAACCTAGAGAGAGAAGCATTTTATTCCCCTTAGAAGCGGGGTTGATCAGCAGCTCCAAACTACGCATATTCTTCTTGTACTGGTTTGAGGGTCGCCGTATTCGTCTTAGCACAGTGTTTTGTTTATGCTACAATTAGCTGGTCCTCATTTTCCGTGCTAAGTTGTAATTAAGTAGCACGGCCGGTGGGCGGTGATTCGTCTCACTTAGACATGTACTGATCTGGTACCACGGGCATGTACGTATCTGTAGCTATTTGCTTTTTTTTTTTTTTGGAAAAATTCGTATCTGCATCTATGATCAAGTTGAAGTTGGTTTTCACGAAATTCTACCAACAGTTCAAGCTTCCTCGCCCAAAAAAAAAAATCCCCTGGAAAGCTCATATATATTTTCTAGCTGCTCGATCGATCAGATACTATGTCCATCTATTACGCCGGTCCTCTTCTATTTAGTTGCGTATATAAACATCAGCTTTAAGCTAGTCTTGGGGTAAAAGGGCTTTAAGATAGCAGAAAGCCATTCGCTAGTTTATCGATCTAGCTAGTCTGCTCAAAGATGTCTGGAAATAAGATGACGCCGTACGTGATCGCCATCATCATGGAGCTCATCTACACCGGCGCGTATGTCATCTCCAAGGCCGCCCTGGACAAGGGGATAAACGCCTCGTCTTCACGTTCTACCGCCAGGCAGCAGCATCGCTTCTTCTCCTGCCGGTTGCTCTTGTATTCGAAAGGTCCTGTCGATGCTCCAATATGCATCATTTCTGGATGTGGATGGACTTATATTACTTATTAAAGTATTTGATTCTCTTCTTATTTATCTGATCGACTGGTCGATATAGTAGTTTATGCCTGTCGGTTGGAATATATACTGTATCTTAATCTAAAATGGTTACATAAGTAATCTTCCATTGGAATTTGCAGGAAAAATGTGCCGTGTTTGTCCCCCTGGTTGCTCTTGAAGCTATTTTTCTGTGCCTTAGTCGGGTATGTATGTGAATCACACGCATTTACAGCATTTAAGACTCTGGTTCTCAAATTTTTGCCATCTATTCTAGTGATTTGAAAAATATAGGCTCAAACTATATGTCAGATCAGCCTGAAAAACGGCTTGCTTTTGATAGATATTCTGATCCGAACCATCATCACACCACTCTCATTGTATCATCTTCCCTTATCCATCCTTCTCTTCTCGACTACACCCTTCTACAGTCATCTCCAGCCATCCTGAAATCCATTACCACGCTAACTTCCTCATTTGGTGCTCCTTCTCTACCTTATGATCCCACATGCAATCCACTGCTTCCTATACTAATTTAACTTTTTCAATTTTGCAAATTAATCTCCAGACCCAATCTGGCCCTGCCCCATCCATCCCGATCTCCTTTTTTTCGAAAGGAAATCCATCCCAATCTAGCCCAGACATGATTCTCGGATCGCATCGAGTGATCGTCGAGCCATTCCGCGTTTGCAGGCAGAAAAAAGGAAGAACACCACGGCCGTAGGATAAATACCAAGGAAAAGATTAGCCAAATCAGCCACAACTGGAGCCTCGAATCAGTACTTAGATGACCTATTGCATTGACTTTAGTACTTTCACAGATCTGTGAACGAATGAACTACAAGGTATTAATGAGCTAGATAAGTAGATTAGTGTCAAGCGTGCTAGCACAAAGGCTGGATGCGTGCATGACGGCAAGGCGGTGCACACCAGATCTACCGAGTAATGAAATAAGGACAACGAAGCAAATGTCATTTCGATCTGAAAGAGACGGCTCGGCTCAACTGGGCGGGATAATGGGCACCATAGGGCTTGAAAAAAGCTCCACCGGAGCAATTCTCAACAAATTTTCCTGAAAACCTCAAAGCTTGAATCCCATCCCTTAATCCTATTGTTACTTACTCATGACAGAAATGAGCTGACCTGAATAGTCCTAGATAAGGAAATAATATTCATTAAACAAGATAACAAAACATAAATACAAATACAGATCTTCATTTACGATGTATGTTTTCATGCAGGATTACATGTTCCATTAACTTGCTTAATGTGAGTTTGACCTTCACTTCAGCAACCGTGACCACAGCAACAACCAACTCCGTACCTGTCTTTACGTTCTGCTTTGCACTACTATTCAGGTAAATCGAGCTCTACAGATACCATCATTGATCTATATATCATATTTTTACTCTAGCACAAATGATGAACAAATTATTCTGGCTTGATGTAAAGGATGGAGGTGCTGAAGCTGAGGAGCCCTTCGGGCATAGCGAAACTTGCTGGCATAGGGCTCTGCCTCACTGGGGTCTTTATCTTAGCCTTTTACACCGGGCCAGAATTAAACCCTGTTAACCACCACCATGCCTTCACCCACACTTCAACCCCGCTTAATTCTCCAAGCCGGGTGACCTGGATCAAGGGGACTTTTCTCATGGTCCTCACCAGCATGACATGGTCCCTCTGGATGATCATGCAGGCTGGCGTGCTCAAGGAGTACCCAAATAAGATGATTGTGACAGTGACTCAGAGTGTGTTTAGTGTGGTGCAATGTTTCCTGGTTGCGGTGGTGGCAGAGAGGGATTTCTCATTGTGGAAGCTCCGAATCGACGTCAGCTTACTTGCTATCATATACGCTGTAATGTCATAATGTCATATATTGTTTTACCTGAATTTTCCAACAAATCTAATAAAACATAGTAAATATTTTATTTAATAGTATTAACGAACTGCTTTGCTTCCTACACGCATGGATTCGATAGGCATTCATGGTGGCGGGAGTAACCTACTACCTGCAAGTATGGTGCATGGAGCTGAAGGGCCCTGTCTTCGTGGCCATGTGGCAGCCCCTACTGTTTGTTTTCACAATATTTTGCTCCTCTTTCTTCTTGGGGGAGAATGTCTACCTTGGCAGGTAATTCTGTTCTTAAACAAGCTTATTTACATAAACTAAATGGTTTATTGAACGAACATCTTCTTTTATTTGTATGATATATAGTATTATTGCCGGAGCTCTGCTAGTTGGCGGCCTCTACAGTGTGTTGTGGGGTAAAAGCAAGGAACCTACAATCGTACCACATAGTGATGTGAACATGACTGATGTTATTCAAGGTGAAATGGGTGACCACCATATTCCACAAGCGACCGAGAAAACAACATTGGCGTCAGCAGCTGAACAAGTGTGATCAAAATAGTTTTTGTTTGCTATACAATAAACAAAATTCGAAGAATTTCTCATGTGTTGATATGAGCTATAAACTGGCTTCATCATGTAAGGCAAACAAAGAACAAATGCATGTAATGCAATCAACCAGCTTTCCAAGGCACAGATTTCTAGTAATTTGTTTTTTTTTAGTCCAAGGCCTTGTGGAACATGTTTCGTGAGCAATGTGTGAGATGCCTATCCATATTGGATTTGAGACGTAGCATGCCCACATTGAAATAAAAAAAATGCGGCCATATCATTAGGAAATATAGAACATAGATTAATGTGATTAAACCGACTAAGAGAATAATCATTATTTTGCGCTAAGCTTAATAGGAGGATCTGGCTAAATCCACTAATTAAGGTGATTTAGTTGGCAAAATGGTGGTGTGATGAAGGCATGAACTGCTGATGATGTTTCGAACTTAAAAAGTGATTTAGTCTGCTAAATCAATTAAGACGTTTAAAACTTACAATGGTGATATAATGAATGCATGAAGCCAATGACTTTTTTTAGTCCATGAGATTTTTTTGTTTCGTGTTTTCTGCCTAATTATTCACTAATTAATTCATGGTCAAACCTCCAAATTAAATGAACTTAGCTCAGGCTATAGCCTATCTTAGATTTTAGGGATATCAACCACTAAAGGCCTTAGTTCTCTATTTAAAACATCACGCTGATGTAGTATGAAATTTGAAGGACCAGAATCTTGACTACGACCTAATGCCTTTTTTTTGGCGAGGGGACAATGACTAGTATCTGCACATGAATTCGGCAATATTTCAATTTGCTTTTATATAGTCATGATGCAAAGCATAAAAATGGTAGCCAGCGATTGTTGGACGCATCAATCAATTTAATCCTTGTTCCTCAAAAGGAAATTGATAGCCTAATCTAAAAACAATAACTTACCACAGCCACGTGAAACCAAAAAAAAAAAAAAAGTTCTCCTTTACACGGAGCTAGCCAATCAACCCATGCATTTTCATGGAGCTCGTAGCACTTTTCATGGTGTGTATAGAGTTTGATTTGCACTCCATGCCTTTTACATACAGAACGAGTAGAGATAATTTTACTCAATTATTGGGGAATACTAGATTTTGACTCTACTTATTTTGGACAAAGACAATGGTGCAACTCATGTAACAAAAGCAATCTGTTATCGTAAGCTAAACTTAGCTAGCCAGATGTTATTGAAGGATTAGAGTAGAATAAAAGGTAGGGCCATAAGAACGATGGTAACACAGAGTAAAAGATTTAGACAGGTTTGGGCCACCACGGAGGCATATTATCCTACATCCTATGTTACCGTCGTTCTTCTTGTCTTACACCCTACCTTTTATTCGGCTCTTTGGCAATCCTTCAACAGTTGGCGCGCACCGCGGGGCAGGGCTGGGATCCATGGCGAGTTCCATGGTTTCGTTGACATCATCAACAATCGTTCCGTGTCGCCGTGCGCATGGCCTCTAAATGGCACTTGCGCGGCCACAGGATCAGAGGCGAACTCGAGTGAAGACAGACGGCATCAAGTGGCAGCCACCTTGCACAGGTTGAACATATCGACCGTATTCCCAGATCCGGTGGCTTTGGGGCCGCTCACATCCACAACGTCGTCAGCTTCATCCTTCATCAAGAGTTCTCTTCTAATTACCCCGCAACTGGACGAATCTGTATGCAGATATAGATCTGGGATTTTCAGCGGCGTGCAAGGCTTCAAGTCCCCCCCCCCCCCCCCCCAACTCGCCTGCGCGAGGCGACGACTACTCTTGCGCACAGTGCCCCTTCAGCACGCATGTGCTTTACTGTACACAGATTTATTGTTTTGCTTCGGTCGCGGCCGTGTGCGGGCTTTTCTTTATTTATGGGCCTTCACCACGCGTTTTTGTTTTCTTCCACCAGATTTTTTTCTGTCCACGCGCATTTGTATTGAAGTCTGATTAAAATTAACTAAATTTTCCTGTACCAAGAGATTATAAGCGGGCTAAGGCCTTTAGTGATTGATGTTTGCAAAAGCTAAGAAAGGCTTTAGCCACAGCTAAAACATTTAGCGGTTTCGTAATAAATCAGTGAATACTATGCATAAAACATTGGAATTAATAAATTTTCATAGACTAAGCTAAGGCAGAGGCTTAATGCCTTCGTTACATCATCATATAAAAAATTTAAACACCTTAATTTAGCCCGCTAAATAATCTTTTTATGTTTCAAACATCATCAAAGGTTAATGCCTCCATTGCACCACCATTTATGTTGTGAACAAGAAAAACAATTGTCAGTCACATGGAGCCACCATCACAAGCACAATGTGTTGTTCAAGTTCACAGGCACACCAGAATTAATCCATAAGGTTTGAGCGAGGCATATCCTGAAATGACCAGCGGACAAAATATATTATTTATTTTATAACAAAAAGAATTAGTAAACAAGGGATAGCTTTCACCTATTCATCTTTGTCTCAGCTTATTCAACTCTGAACTATCTTTCAAATATTTGGTTTCACGTGTTTGGTAGTAGCAGGGTCGGAGAAGAGAAATTATCATCATCCCACACTCTCTTCTATATGCCATCGTTCCTTAAAACATTAAAACAAGAACTCGACAATACACAGTTATTGTAAGTAAGATTATTTAATAGAGCAAGGTTAGTGATCACCTGATTATGTATTTCCTTCTCCAATTGTTTAGCTCTACTCCTTGTGATTGGTCCAGCAGTACTAGTAGATATGTCCTCGTCAAATTAGCCGGCTAAATCACCTTGATTTGGCAGATTTAGCCGGCTAGAACTTTGATCTAGAACAAGATTGCTCTCTTGTTAGAACTTGAAAGTAGTGAGATAGAAAAAATAAATTTCTTGTTGCAATATATTTATCTCACTCTATAATTAGTGTGAAACGTAGCTTGACGCTCTATGAAACATGGCCATCTGTGATCCTGAAACCAAAGTAGTAAGATGGCATGCATAAAATAGTTCTTTGTTACAAAATAATTATCTCACTCTAGAAAAGATGTGAAACATAGCTTCACACGTCTTGGAACATGATCATCAGTGTGCTCCGGAACACAAGGAGAACAAATAAATTATACACATGGAAAAGTTCGTTACAAAACCAGAAAAAATAATAATTAGTTGTACAGATGTACACGTGAAACAATTGATTACAAAGCTAGAACAAATAAATTGTACACATGGAACAATTTGTAACAAAGCTAGAACAAATAAGTAGCACATGTGGAGCAATTTTTTAGAAAGCCAGATCAAATAACTTGTACACATGAAATAATTCGTTATAAAACCAAAATAAAATGTTGGTTGATGGCAGCCATAAGACAAAGTTGTCGTCATGGTAAAAATATATATAGTAAAAAGAGAAATAACTAAGGATGAAGAATATTAAGAGAGAGAATAAGAAACAATAAATTGGATAGACTAATAGAAAAGAGAAAATAAAAAGTGGCTTCGATAGATAAACTCATTCCTTTTGGAAAAAAAAGGAAAAACGAACAGAAAAATGAAAGATGAAAAAAATAAAAAAATAAAAAATCCCTCTGCATGTGCCGAATTTATAGGAAAAAAACAAAACACTGAACTAGGCTGATTTTGTAGATAATTGGATGAACTACATATGCTACTGGGCTGCCTTTATGAGTTACTTGGCCAGAAGAAATCACAACATGCTCATTAATCCAAGGCACTCATGAAAAATGCCTCAGAAAGTATGCTTTCGTAGGTGCTTAAAAATATCGCCTCCAATTCCAAACAATAAAAGGCAATTTTTGAAAATGCCTCTAAAGAAACGCCTTTAAATCTTGTCTGTGCTGTAGTGTTTGTGCCTCATAGCAAGCATATGCATGTGTGTGTTACTTATAGGCATGTTGGGGGATCGAAGGTCTTGATCGACTCGGCGAAGCCCTCCAACGAAGAGTGTATGATGATTGTGTTCTTGCGAAGCCCTCCTGGCGTCTTCAGCGCTCGGATTGCTCCTGGCGAAGCCTTTTCAACACCCCGAAGTCCTCGAGCTCCTCAGCGAAGCCCTCCTGAAATGTCCGCGATGCTGGACTTGGTTCAACTGCCCAGGCTGTTCCTCGGGTCTTACGTTATGCGTTTTTCCGAAGCCCTCAATCGTCCGCGGTGCTGGGCGAAGGGGTTGAGGGACGACAAAGAAAAGTGGACAGAGTAAATGATGTGTCTTTGGCTCGAGGCCCGAAAAATAGATGTCACTACAGGGGGTCTTCCCTCCATATTTATAGGGGGAGGAAAGACCATAATTACAGCGATGCCATTGGGCAATTCTGTTACGTCTCCCGGTGCGGGTCTTTATAGGTGGCTTCGCCGATCTTCTACTCAGAGCTCCTTCGCGTCGCTCCTTACCCTTCGCTGGTGGCTGTTGTTCCTTCGTGTCGCCTTTCGACCCTTCGCTTATAGCTGTAGCCCCTTCGCGTGCTGAGTACTTGTTGCTGGATTCCCAACATTAGCCCTCAACTAGTGAAGTGCCTTGTGTAACGAGGACCTAAAATAGTTATTCGTATTTCTGCAACAAGTCAAATCGTCATGCCTCTTTTCTAGGTGTCTATTTAATTTTTTACTGTTTGATCTATGTGTCGACTCGTTTCCCGGGGTGTTTTTCGTCTATAAAAGGAGTGCTGTCTTCGGTGTGTTACCGAGATCTTTTGAGTCCTCTCTTTTTACTGCGATAGACCCTTTCCCTTTGATTCCTTCGCTAAGCTTCTGCCCTCTTCGCTTGGATTCATTTGCCTTTGCGAAGATGCCTCCCAAGATCGCTTTGCTCGATAGAGAATGGAATGACACTTTCGGTCACTCCGAATGCACAGATGCCTACCTTGACGACAATTTTACCTCTAATTTTGGCCCTAGGGCCTCTGCTCGTTCTCCTGGTTCTAGCCTTGTTCCAAGACCTTCGGCTGGCGAAGCCGTTGTCTTCCTTGAGTTCTTCAAATATGGGCTTCGGGTACCTGCACATCCTTTTGTTGCTCAGGTTCTGAAGGCTTTTCAACTGGAGATTCATCAGCTTACTCCAAATGCTATTGCGAAGCTTGCTATTTACGTATGGGCATGTAAATCCCAAGGCTTTGAACCCAGTGTATCTGCCTTCGCTTTCACCCATCGAGTCCACTTTCAACCTACTTCGAAGGTGAGATCGGACAGCTTTGGAGTGATCAACTTCGTTCATGCTAATTCGAAGAATGTCCCAGCATTTGGTCAAGCAAACAAAGGGACATCTCACTGGAAGCGCTATTGGTTTTACGTTAAATTTAGCGAAGACTCTAAGATTGTCAGCTCCATGGAGCCTCCTAAATGGTTGATCCAAGTTGATGTTGATCATGATGACGATTTCGAAGGTTGTATTGATTCCCTTCGCAAGATCAGGCCCCTTATGAGCTGTCGGGACCTTGTGGAGGAGTATATCTCTGCGGGAGTTGATCCCCTTCGACCCAGCTGGGATCTTCAGTTTGCGAAGGGTTTATACGCAAATGGCCTCCGCAAATATGTGTTAACTAGCGATGCTCTCTCTGAGGTTGAGGAGTTAGCGAAGGATATAGTTGGGCCTTATATTGATAAAGAAGAAGCTGGCCGCCGAGAAGCTGGCATTCTGGCTCGTTTCAACCGCTCCTTCGCAGCTCAGGATCAGCCCTATGAACATTATGGAGCTCCTGTCCCAAAGCGGAAAAGGAGTTCGAAGGCTACAGTTTCCGAAGAACCAGAGCCTTCGAGGAAGCGCCATCGCAAGAATGCTTCAGGTCCTGCTCGTAAACACCTTCTCAAGGCGGCATTGAATGTAGAGCCTATTAGTGTTGCTCCTCCCCGAGGTTCTGCTGGTAACGAAGGCTCTCCGGGTGATCATTCCAATGAAGATTGCTCATCTGAGGAAGATCCCTTCGGTGAACTTCCTCGTTTTCGTATTTCAGAAGACGATGACCCAATTGAGTTTGCTCTTGACTCTGATTACGAAGGTCATGGGCTCCCTTCGCTAACCCCTTCGGAGGTCTTTCCCAGCGCTGCAGTTATGGGAGACGTTGAAAAGGTTCTTCCCGATATTGTTTTTGCGAAGGAAAGAAAGCAACTTTCCGGAGTTCACTATGGACATTTGTTTCAGGCGCTTTATGCTAACCAAGTCAAGGTTAACCCTTCTTTTATGATTATACTTTGATTGACAGTTTTAGATGAAAGTTTTTGTTTGATATAATTTTTCCTTCTTTCAGGCATTTCCTGTCTTTGATGCCATCGAAGACCAGTTTCTCTACTTTCGCAACCGCCTTCGCCATTATAGGCAAAGGTTTCGCGAAATGAGGAGTGAACTCCGGGAGAAGGACTTCGAAGATAGGAAGGTTTCTTCATCTCTTTTCAAGGCTTGCAAAAACTTGAGAGATTGCCTTTTGTATCTCGGAGGCGAAGTGCAAGACTTTCCTCTGCCGAACGCTTCGAACAGAGAGTTTGCTGAATGGATTTCTGCAAATTCTTCTTTTGCGAAGTCCATAGCAGAGAACTTTGGAGTCTTAGCTGGAGCTGCCGGTATTGAGGAAGCCTTCGCTCAGCTGAGCTTGTCTGGCGGGAGCATGGACCCAATTTTGGATGAAGGCTTTTCTCCTGTTAAGGAACTTCCAGATCCTATTCCTGACGAGGCGCGAAGCTCTTTTTTCAAGATGGCTCCGCACTGGCAAGAAGTTGGATCTGGGCGCGTTTCTTCTTTTGTTCAGAAGTTTAGAGGGAACCAAAACTCAGCGGCTTCGGATGACGCCACAGATGATGTTCCGGAGGAGTAACTTTGCTCTTACTTGGGAGCTTTTTTTTGTTGTAAATGTATTTGTAATTTAATCGAAGGTACTTCTTTAACTTATGCGAAGGCTCATTCGATTAATATAATGTCTTGACCTTCCTGGTCTTTATGATTATAATGTTTGATCGAAACCTTCGTCTTTCGAAGGCTCCTACCTATATGGGAGAACGTCTTTTTGTTTATACGTTGCTCGCTTTCTGTCCTTTGTGGACGAAGTTTGAGGGCTAACTGGCCCTTCGCTTGATCTTCTAATTCCCGTTCTTTGGGAATTTTAAGATTTTTTTCTTATCCTTTTTGGACGATGTCGAAGGTCATAAGCTCTTCTTTTTGGCCCTTCGATTGATCCTTTTAATTCCCGTTCTTTGGGAATTTTTGGATGTTTTTCTGTCCTTTTGGACGATGTTGAAGGTCATAAGTTCTACTTTTGACCCTTCGATTTAATATTGTTGTGAATCTTTGGACTTTTTTAGGGAGAGAAATTTTTTATTCCTCGGTCCTGCCTCGTTAAAAACCTTGCCCCCTGCGAAGGGGTTCTCCATGCAAGGAAAAGAGTACAGGCCGGCTGTTTTTTCTTTTACACATAGTACTTTTTCAATGTCTCCACATTCCAAGTGTGGCTCACATCTTCTCCTTCAGAAGACAACAGTCTGAAAGCTATGAAAGGCCCTTCCCACTTGCTCTGTAATTTTCCTACAGTTTCTTCGTTACACTTTCGTCGAAGCACCAAGTCGCCATCTTTTATTCCCTTCGATTTTATGCCTTTGTTTTTCCACCTTTTGGTTTCTTCTTCGTATCTTTGCAGATTAAGTACTGCTTTGTTGCGAAGCTCCTCTAAGTTCTCTTTTGAAGTCAAGGATGTTTCGTCTGAGTTTTCTGCTAGGCTTCGCAGGGACTTGTTTTCTATTTCTTCTGGTGTCATTGCTTCTTCACTGAAGAGTAGCTTGAAAGGATTAAAACCAGTTGATCTTGATGGCGTGGTTCTTAGTGACCATAGGCCTGAATGGAGCTCTTCCCGCCACTTTCCTTTTTTGATGTTCAGAAGCCTTTTCTCGACTGCCAAGAATATTCTTTTGTTCGCATTTTCAACTGCTCCATTTGTTTGGGGTGGTATAAGGATGCGAAGCGAAGGTTTATACCCAATGATTCGTAGAAGTCAATGAATAGTTGACTGTCGAATTGTTTTCCGTTGTCAACCATCAATTTCCTTGGAACTCCGTATCTGCAGATTATAGCTTGCCATACAAATTTTTTTCAAATTTTCCGAAGTGATCGAAGCTACTGCCCTGAATTCGATCCACTTTGAGAAATAGTCCATTGCGACGAAGGTGTATTGAAGGTTTCTTGGTGCCGCTGGCAATTTCCCAACTATGTTTATGCCCCATTGGTAAAATGGCCATATGGGCTGCATTAGTTGTACCTCCGCTGCTAGGCTTCGCTGGTGTCTGGCGAAGAATTGGCATTCATTACATTTTCTTACTATTTCCTCGGCGTCTTTTGCTGCTGTTGGCCAATAAAATCCCATTCTGTAGATCTTCGCTACTAAAGGTCTTGATACGATGTGAGATCCGCACATGCCTGAGTGGACATCCTGAAGCATTCGTTTGCCGTCTTCCGGAAGGATGCATCGTAGCCATGCCTGACATACTCCTCCTTTGTAAAGTTGGTCTTCGATTAATTTATATTTTCTTGCTTTTTGCGCTATTCTCTTCGCTTCAGCCTCGTCTTGGGCTTCGTACTGATTGTTTAAGTGAGCTATTATTGGAGCCCTCCAATCTTCCCATAGTTGGAAGAGATGGTGTACTTTTCTTTTGGACTCTTCTGATGTCGAACCGCTCAAGACCTCAAAGAAAACGTCTGGGGGGAGGCCTTTGCCTGTTGCAGCAGCCTTCACTAGAGCGTCTGCCTCTTTGTTTAGACTTCTCTTCAAGCTCTTGACAGTGAAGCCTTTGAAGTATTTCTGCATTTTAATCACTGCCTTGTGGTACTTGATGAGTTCTGGATCTCGTGCTTGATAACTATATTCTACTTGATTGGCTACGACTTCAGAGTCTGTACTGATAAGGACCCTTCTTGCTCCAAGAGCCTTCGCTTTGCGAAGTCGTAGTAGCACTCCTTTGTATTCTGCTATATTGTTAGTTGAGTGAAACTCCAGCTTGACAGCATATCTTAACTTGATTCCTGACGGCGAAGTTATTATCGCTGAAGCCCCGTCACCTTTTGCACCCCATGCTCCGTCGGTGAATATTGTCCATAATGACTCTGTCATTATTATGGATGTTTCGGGAGTTGCGGGTGTCCATTCCGCTATGAAGTCCGCCAGAGCCGCCGCCTTGATGGCTGTTCTTGCTCTGAACTCGATGTCGAATGGTGCCAGTTCTGCTGACCATTTCCCGATTCGCCCTATTGCTTCTCTGCTTCGCAAGGTGTCTCGAAGGGGAAAGGAAGTCGGTATTATTATTCTCCTATCGCTGAAGTAATGCTTCAATTTCTTTGAAGACATGACTATTGTGTACGCCATTTTTTCTATTTTTGAATATAGTAACTTTGCTCCTGATAAGGCTTCGGACACGAAGTACACCGGCCTTTGGCTTTTGTCTTCGCTAGTCTCATGGACTAATGTTGCACTTACTGCTGTTGATGATGCTGCGATATACAAGAATAGATCTTCGCCTTGCTTTGAGCTGGCTAAGGTGTTGAGATCAATGAGAGCTTTCTTGATACTGTCGAAGGCTTCTTTTTGTTCATCTCCCCATTGGAATTTCTCCTTCGCCCGGACTGCCTTGAAAATAGGGCCACTTCGCTCTGCTAGTTTCGGGATGAACCTGCTCAAAGAGTTTAATCTTCCTGCAAGCCTATGAACATCCTTCAGACATCTGGGTGGTGCTTGTCCTTGAATGGCTTCGATATTTTTCTTATTTGCTTCTATGCCTCGCTGTGATACCATGAAGCCTAGCAACTTTCCTGCTTCAACTGCAAAGGCACATTTTGCTGAGTTGAGCTTGAGGTTATGCTTCCTCAGGTTTTTGAAAGTTTCGTCTAGATCTCTTAAATGATCTGCCCTTTCTACTGTCTTTATGACTATGTCATCTGCATAGGCTTCAGCATTTCTTCGTAATTGGTCTTCGAAAATCTCTTTAACTAGCCTTGCAAACGTCGCTCTTGCATTGCGAAGGCCGAACGGCATCCTGATGAAGCAAAAAGTTCCATCATGTGTGATGAAAGCTGTTTTTTCCTCGTCCCCTTTTGCCATTTGTATCTGATGATATCCTGAGTAAGCGTCTAAGAAGCTTAGCAGCTGACATCCGGCTACTGAATCTGTTATTGTATTTATTCGATCCAGAGAAAAATTATCCTTCGGGCAGGACTTGTTTAGTCTAGTAAAATCGATGCACATCCTTCATTCTCCTGTCTTCTTCTTTACTAGTACAACGTTCGAGAGCCAACTTGAATGGATAGTTGGCCTTATTGTTGGGATTCTTCGTAAAGAAAACCCAGCACCGGGTGAAGCACGGAGAGGAAGCGTGAGAGAGAGAGAGAAGTGGCTTCGCGTGCTTCGAAGGGACTCTGCGCGACGCGAAGCCTAGGCTATTGCATTCATAATCATGTTACATCACAAAGAGTCGACCTCCTCTCCAATGCACGGGAGGGGGTATTTATACCGTGATCAGGAATTACAAATCGATGCCTAAACTACCCCTGATCACGGAGAATAATGTACAGAATATTCGGTACAAAAATGTCCGGAGGGCACAATAGACTTTTGCCATCTTCCTGTCGAGGGTACACCAGAAACCCTAGCTGCTGACGCACATGTCCTCCGGGCCCACCGTAGGTCTTCGGGTACATACGAGGCACCCAGCCGAGCCTCGTCCGAAGTCCATAGCCTTAGCGCGGCAGCGACCCTTCGGACGATGGATCCGTCCTTCGTGCCCTGCAACAGGTCCCGCGGATCTTCGGGCATGCGCGAGGCGCCCCTCCGAGCTTCGTCCGAAGCCTTGAGCCTTCGGACGACGGAGACCCTTCGGGCGCTCGGTACGCCCTTCGCGCCCAGCATCGATCCCTGCGGAAGGAAATACAAGCGACACACGGAGGGTAACTTGGTTAGCCTGGTTAAACCCTTCGGGCACAAAGAGAGGGCTGTCCGGGATCGAGTCCTGCTCCTCTGATCCCCAACAGTAGCCCCTCGTGGGCGAGGTTCAACGCCGATGAGCCGAACCCTCGAAGAACAATCGGATGTGGCCGGAGCCGATCCCAGAAAAACTTCCCTCGCTCATTGGGGTTGATGCTGGCTGTAGAGTGCGAAGATGATTTCATGTTGTCCGGAGGTCGAGAACGCGGTGAAAATGTTGATCTTATCCGCACTCGCGGTTTTCGAGGGCGCAATAACTGCTCGGTTTTTACCCCCCTATATAAGGAGGGGAGGGGGCCGGTCGTTTTCCGCGCTCACCTCACTTCCTTTGTGATCTTCGGGTTTTCGCTATCGTTTTCGCGGTTTCGATTTTCGACGCTACTTCCTTTCAGTCTTCGTGATCTTCTTAAGGTTTGTGGTTGGTCGCTCTTCGAGTTTTCGGATGGGTGCGCGATGATTCTCATTGTAAGATTTGTCTTCGTACAACTTTCAGGTTCTTTTGATGGCTAGAACGAAGCAGACTGCTTGTCTCGTCGACGAAGAGCCGGCGATGTCTGGCGAAGAGGCGGCTTTCAGCCAGGAGGGGGCAATGTCCCTTCATGGTGACGGTTCAGAGGAGTTGCTGGACTCGTTGCCCCACGGTGAAACTGGTGCTCGTGATCCGGAGGATGTCTCCGGTAGGCGCGAGTCCGAAGTCCCGGAAGCTGTCGTTGGCGATGAGTCCGGAGGCCGTAAAGCTCCGGGAGACGTTCCGGTTGAAAAGCCCTCGGCAGACGACGCGGAGGCTTCGGTTCCGGTTAAAGGTAAGAATTTTGAGGCTAATAGGGATTATGAGGTTTATATCGAGAGCGCTTATGCTGGGGACTTCGGGAGGAAACGCTTTAAGGCCGGCGTTGACGCTGGAACTTCGGCTGCAGAGGGGGAGGGTGCTTCCGGTTATGGTCCTTCTTCGAAGGTTTCTGACGCCCGGATTCGGACACCTGCAGTTATTGACAAGACTTATCGCTTGAACCGCTCCCGGGTTGGCGAAGCCGAGCTCGCTATGTATGTTGAGAGGGGCTACTTCGAGGCTGGAAGGGCACGCTATCCTGGCGACGAGGAAATTCCGCAGCCCAAGGCTAATGAGGCGGTTGTGTTTCGGGATTATTTCGAGGCTGGGCTTCGGCTTCCTGCCCTCTTCATCCTCCAGCGAGTGCTTACGGCGTACGGCATTCAGATACATCACTTGACGCCAAACGCCTTCGTGCAACTGTCGAAGTTCATCTGGGCCGTGAGAACATTCAATGCGAAGGTGAACTACGAAGCCTTTTTGCGCTTCTTCAGTTGTCATTTGCAGAACAAGAAGGTGTACTATGACAACGATGTCCTGCTTCTTCAGTATGGGGTCTGCACTTTCCAACCGCGAAGCTTCAGTAAGAAGTCGAAGCTCGAGAAGGTTGCTTTGGTTTCCGCTTCTAGGAATCGCTGGGACAATGATTGGGTTGACTACTCGTTCTACGCTGAGGTACCCGAAGGGGAGAATGATGATGGGTCTTCATGCTACCCACTAGCCAGTTCGCTGGTTCTTGCGGAGCCCATTTTCTCTCCTGCTTTCACCGGCCGCGGCAAGACCTTCCAGCCTTGTTGTGATGCTTTCAAGAAAGCCTGCAAAGTCATCAGCGGCCGTACTGTTGTAGAGGAGTTTATTGCTGCTGGTGTTTGGCCCGTGGAGGGTGGCTGGAAACCGGATGGCACCGAGAAAGTAAAGCTCGAGGAGCGCAAGTTCACTTACCGCCGCCCGAAGTTTAATGGGCTTAAGAGGCCTGAAGGTCTTCGGCCATTACAGTTTGTTGAGATGGTCGAGGAGTGCGCTAATCTGCTCTGCGACCCGTTCAGTGCCGCCGAAGCGTATGATGTGGAAAACGGTCTTATCCCGAAGCGCCATATCAATCGGATCTTCGATTCGCTTAAGATCAGCTATGGCAATCATGCCGTGCCCTTAGGCAGAAAACGGCTCAAGAAAGGGGAGACGCCTGAGATTACGACTACATCTTATATCAAGATGAGGGGCTGGGAAAAGAAAGCCGAAGCTCCGGCCGGCGGCGCTGGGTCTTCGGGTTCAGGTGCAGGACGAGGTCGGGCTCGAGCGGCTTCTCGTCCGCCGAAGACAAGTGCTGTCGCTACGACGAGTACCGTGCAGGCCGAACGCCGGAAGCGCAAGAGGGTCGTGTCTCGAGGTTCGAAAAACTCCGGAATCTCAGGTGAAGTTTGAGGCGGGTCAATTTCCCGCTTGGCTTCGGGGCAGACGGAATTTGCTTCGGGTTCCCGCGGTGAGGATGAGTCTGTGGCTGGTGGTGCCAGGTTGATTGGTTCGGGGAATGCGCCTGTTTCTCCTGGCTTGGAGGTGCTTTCCGAAGGCCGAGACGGGGTTCCTGTGATTGAGCTGTCTGATACCGAAGAGTTGTTGGATGGCGCCAGCAGTCTTCGTGTAGATGTTGAGGAGATGCAGGTCACGGAGCTGGGCCGGAGCGCCGTGGACATGGTTGGGGATGATGTATTGGGCTCGACCGGCATAGAACGGTCTGAAGATACCGGGAGCTCCAGTGCTTCGGAGAGTTCTGATGGTTCGTCGTCTTCGGGCGACGACTCTGACTCAAGCTCCGACGCGGGGAGCTCGTACGGGACCACGAAGGATGCTATCTCTCTCGATGTTTCGCTGGCGGTGATGAGTGGCTTGAGGGAATACAATCCCGAAGGTCCTTAGACTTGTGGCCTTAGTTTTCTTCGCTTTACTCTTTTATATATATTTTTTGTTCTCGCGCTTTAATTGTGTTGCGTAGAGCTTCAAGCTACGCTGGAGGCGAATTCCGCTCCTAACCTCGCTGACTTACTGCTCCGGCAAGGCCAAATGGTAATTGGATTGGAGGGTTTCTCTTCGTTTGTATTGTTGACCTTTTGGTCTTTGTTAACACTTCGCTTCTTTGTCAGATTACGCAGGCGTCTCAGGTACTTCGGAAGAAGTTGGAGACTGTAGTGGGCTTCGGAGGTGTCCCCCCAGAGCTCGTCACGCTTCGCGAGGAGAAAAGTTGCTGGGAGGCGAAGGAAGCTAGCTTCGAAGAGGAGATCACTCGCTTGAAGAAGGATCTCCAAGAGAAAACTGACTCCTTCGCCGCCTATAAGAAGGATTCCGAAAGGAAACACGCGGCGGCGCTGGAGAAAGTGGAGGACCGAAAGGCCGCTCTGGAGGAGACTATGAGAGCGGAGACCGAAAAGCTAAGGTCGAGGGCTTCGGCTTTGTTTCGGTCTTATTCGGAGCTACTTGCTCGCTACGGTCGCCAGCCTCGCCCTCTTCCCGCCGGAGATGATCTGACCCTCGATTCTTTTTTGACTTGGGTCGAGAAAGAGCTGCAGTCTGTGCCCAGCTTGGTGATGAACATGTGTGATCATGGGGTGAAGACCTGTCTCTATGCGCTTCTGGACATTCTGGCGAAGAAGAAGGTTGGCGATTTCCATGAACTTGGTTTCTCCACTTTCCCTTGCGAAGCTATAGAGGGTGCTGATCCTAATACCTCGGACAAGGGCGTTAGCATTGTTGCGAAGCGCTTTTGGAGGTTTTATTGGAACAAGCACGGCTCCGCGGCCGCCAGTGCTAGCGCTGTTTCTCGCGCGCAGGAGGTAAGGGCTTCGAACGTTTTTGATTTTTTCTTCCGGACTTTTTATTGAGTTTAGTAACCATCGACCTTTTGCAGGCCAAGGAGAAGAAAAGGAAAGAGGTTGGAGGTCCCGCTTCGTCTTCGAATCCATCTTCGGCTGACGAGCAGGGGAAGGCGAAGAAGGCGAAGAGTGCTGCCGTTGCTGAAGCCTCTTCTGCTGCTCCTCGATCTGCTACCCCGTCGGAGCCTGTCGCGAAGGTTGCCGCACGCGAAGATGCTTAGTTCCTCGGGGCTACTGGGTTTTGCTTTTGTTTTGTAACTTTAAAGGTCTATAATTTAAAGACGTAATACTGTGTGCAGGTCTCCGAAGAGGGGGCAATTGTTGAACCTTTATGCTATCAGAACGGTAGGATTTGTGCTACCCGCGCTGCCTATCGTTTGGTTACGAAGATTGTTGGCAATGACGATCTTGGTCGCTTCTGGGGTTACGTTTTTCATGAGTACTTTGCCGCTCGGGCTAAAGTGACTCAGTTGTTTCAGAGAGGTAGGCGTCGATTGCTTCGCTGTAGCACCCGTAATTTTGCTCATTTCGATAAACCTAAAATTGGGGCTTTTCAAAAAATTTCAAATAATAAAAATGGATTAGATCAAAAATAGGGCTCAATTAAATTTTCTAAAAATTAAAACCATGCATGAAGCCATCATGTGCATTTTGCCTCTTATTGCCTTTATTTAAGTGTTTGTGTGTGAGTGTTGAAGTCCAATCCCAAATCTAAATTCAAATCCCTTTGAAATTCATTCAAATTCCAAATCCAGAAATAGACAAACCATTCCGGGATTGATGGGCCGCTCCTTTCCTTTTTCCCTGCGCCCGGCCCATCTTCTTTTTTTCCGCACCCGACCTCTGGGCCGCGCCGTCCGCGCGCGCGCCACGGCCCAGCAGGCGTCCGGCCCGTCCGCCGCCGCGAGCCGCTGACGAGCGGGCCCGCGCCCTTCGTCAGCCTCACGCCGCCGCCGCCGCCCGACCGGCCGGCGCGAGGCACGGGCATTACTGCCCCGCCGCCGTGCTCCCTCTCCTCTCTCCCACGCAGCGCACGCGTCGCTCCCTCCTCTCCCCTGCCCGGACCCCCCACTCCCTTTTCCCGCTGTAACCCTAGCTCGCCATTAAACGCGGCGAGCTCGAGCTCCACGCCGCGGTAGCGTCAAGACGATGCGCAGCCCCTTCGCACCGCGCCCGGGACCCCCATCTTCCTCCGCGCCGCGTGGCCGCTAGCTCGCCCGTCCCCCACATCTCGCACTGCGCGCCGCGGAGCTCCGGTGAAATATCCCGACAAACTCGGGATATTTCCCGGCCCTCTCCACCGCCTTCGAGCTGGTTTAAAAGGGCGCCCCGCCTTTCTTTTTCCTTCCCGCTGCCACTTCTTCTTCTCGCTCTCCCTCTCCACGCCACCGAGCCCGACTTCTCTTCCTCTTCTCCAACTCCGGCGAGCAATCCCGCCGCCTTCCAACGCTCCCCACTCCCCTCCGAGCTCAAGGTGAGCTTCAGCACTCCTTCCCGTACTTCTAGCACCTCTTCTTCTCCCTCCTCGCGCTCTGCAGCTTAGCTTCCACCGTGCGCCACCGCCGCCTCCTTCTCCTCTCCCTCTCCGGCCGCCGTGGAGCACTCCCCGGCCAGGCCGAGCCCACCGGCAGCTTCCACACACTCCCGCGCACGCGCACGGGTGCTCCAACCCGCTCCGCGCGCACGCGCGCGCACTTTCGCCGAACCCGCCAAACCCCGGGCGAGCTCCGGTGAGCTCGCGCCGCCGCTTCGCGCATCGCCCACGTGCACACGTCCCTCCGCCAGCTCCGCCATAGCGTGTAGGTCACCGGCACCCGCTCAAACTCTTCCTCCGCCATCTCCCGAGCGCGCCGGCGAGTTTTCCGGCGAGGCGGGAACTCTTCCCTCGCCTCCGCCGCGCCGGAGCCACCGCACCGCGTCGAGCCCGCGTGGCGTCCGCGTGGCAGCCACGTCGGCGCCGCGTCGGCACGCCCAACCGCGTGGCGCGCACGCGTGGTGCACGCGGCCCACGTGCACCACACGCACGCGCAGGCTCGGTCCACGCTTCTGTGGACCGAGTCCACTAAACAGTAGCCCCCGGGGCCCCCGGCCCCAGCTGGCCCACATGTCAGCCTCTGTTTCGCGTACGAAAATGCTGGGTACACCCGAGAGTGTACACAGAAATGTATTTCGGGCATATTTCCAATATCAGAAAAATTCCCAAAAATATCCAAAAATCCCCAAGATCATTTCTAACCCTTCTCCAACCTTTGTGCACCTCTGGAAAATTAGGGTGGAGATTATACTTAATTAAAGTTAATCTACCCCTAATTTAATCCTTTTCCCTAAATTAAAAAATTCATATCTTCGTCGTTCTAACTCCGAATGCGATGATTCTTGCACCATTATTCATCTAAAATCATCCTCTACCATATTCCATCAAAACCATCTTTAGTGGTGTATTTTATTTTATTTTATTTATTTTATTTTAATGATTGTTTAATTGAGTGTTAAGCGGTAGATTTAGCCTTTCTTTTATTTAATCGCTAGGTGATCAAGTCTTCGAGGAGGAACCCGAGGACCCCGACTACGAAGATAGCTTAGAGGAGGAAGATTTTGGTGAAGGCAAGTCCTAACCACCTTGATCATATTTAACCTAATTAATTCCTACAAATATCCTATATAGAGCCTGTGTGCAAATTAAATATGCATAGTCTTTTAAAATGATTTAAATATTAGAGTAACCTATCTTGTTGAAAGCCATGCCTTGATTATTGCTATCCTTAATCCATTGTTAACCCTAGGCTCCAACAGCATTAATCTTTAATGATTGTTGGAAAATATTGCCGCTTAGGTTCATTCACACTGTGTTAATTAATAATATTGCTTCACATGTTTTCGTGTGAAAATGTGTGAGTGTGACTTGGTGATGTGTGCGTGAAATAAAAGGGATGGGCTTAGTAAGTGAAACCCATAGTGGGGGTTATGTTTTAGACGGGAGCAAGCGAGGTAGTCCTCAGTGGGGAGGCTATCTCTGGGACGCTACTTCTCGTTGGAGAGTAGCTATTGAAGATGCTTGCTTCGGTCGTATAAGGACCGGTTCATGTGCCGCCTTGCCTAGCACTTGAGTGCAACCACGAGCCCCTGTTATGGGCAGGGTTTGGAACCACACCCTACTAGTGATCGCCCGGTACCACCAGAAGGCAGGGAGTTGCAATCGGAAGCCAGGAGAGGATCTTGACGAGGTTGGCGTCGGATCTGGCAAGTGAAAGTTATTTGGCTCTGCTATGCCTATGTGAAGCCCCTGGTCGCTGATTTTCCGAGGTGGTACCGTGGTGACATTAGGCAGGTACGGAACCATTAGCATGTCCTTCCGACCCACGACGGTGGAAAGGTCTGACATGCCTCGTGGGTAAAGTGTACTACCTCTGCAGAGCGTAAGAATCTATCCGGATAGCCGTGTTCCACGGCATTGGACAAAGCGAAAGCAATGGCCACACAATGATTAGTTTTCTGTGTGAGTTATCCTTGGCGTGTGTGTTTTCGGAATAACGCCGGTTTGGAGCCGTGTGCTGGTTTCCTGCCAGCGTTAAAATTTGGGAACTGGCGGGAAGGATTTATTCTCCCCCAGGGCCACTCAACCCCACTAAGACCTTATCAATGATGACTTAGAGTTTTGCAAAATGTTTTGGTTTGCAAAACACCCCTGCATTGAAAATTTGGCTTTTCGGCCGATCGATGGAAACCCTCAGCCTATTCCTTGTCAACACCCTTGCATATGAGTCATCCTTGTGTTAGGACTTGCTGAGTACCTTATGTACTCACTCCCCATATCAATCAATCATTCAGAAGAAGAAGCGGAGTATGACTTTCAAGCCGATGGCGAAGAAGACTACGGTCGTCACGCGCAAGTTTGCCAGTGGAGTGGATCTGCTTCCGCCGTCCGTTGCGTAGAATAAAGTGTGGCATTGCTGCTTCCCAGCAATGGCCATTGTAGTGTGATGTGTGGTGTAGTAAGGCCTCTGGCCACATCAAAGACCTTTTATGTAAATAAAAAGGCTTGTAATGAGCTTTGGTAATAAATAAAGGTGTGACTCTGAAATGCCATTCTGTGAGAATGTCCGTATCAGCGTCTGATCCAGGGACTGATACGGTGGATTCAAGTACCTCTGAAAATGGGGTATGACATTCGCGGGCCTCCGCTGGTCATCCCGAAGGTCGAGGCTACGAAGTCTGAAGAGATTTACGACGTTCCATGGGTGTATGACGATAGCCGTGGTGACGGGCTACCTAGGATGTTTCTTGAACTCTGAACTTCTGTTGTCGTTTTCGAGCTTTAGGCTTGACTGAGTGTTGGACGTTTTGTTTGTTTATTGTTAGCGATGATACAATTCATTCATTTGATGTGAGTTTTCGAAAAAACTTCCCTCCCCCCTAGCGAACGAGGGCGAGGTTGCTGACGCGAAGTCTTTAGCTTCGAAAAAACTTCCCTCCCCCCTAGCAAACGAGGGCGAGGTTGCTGACGCGAAGTCTTTAGCTTCGGAAAAACTTCCCTCCCCCCTAGCAAACGAGGGCGAGGTTGCTGACGCGAAGTCTTTAGCTTCGGAAAAACTTCCCTCCCCCTAGCAAACGAGGGCGAGGTTGCTGACGCGAAGTCTTTGACTTCAGAAAAAACTTCCCTCCCCCCTAGCATACGAGGGCGAGGTTGCTGACGCGAAGTCTTTCACTTCGGAAAAACTTCCCTCCCCCCTAGCAAACGAGGGCGAGGTTGCTGGCGCGAAGTCTTTTACTTCAGAAAAAACTTCCCTCCCCCCTAGCATACGAGGGCGAGGTTGCTAACGCGAAGTCTTTCACTTCGGAAAAACTTCCCTCCCCCCTAGCAAACGAGGGCGAGGTTGCTGACGCGAAGTCTTTAGCTTCGGAAAAACTTCCCTCCACCCTAGCAAACGAGGGCGAGGTTGCTGACGCGAAGTCTTTTACTTCAGAAAAAACTTCCCTCCCCCCTAGCATACGAGGGCGAGGTTGCTGACGCGAAGTCTTTCACTTCGGAAAAACTTCCCTCCCCCCTAGCAAACGAGGGCGAGGTTGCTGACGCGAAGTCTTTAGCTTCGGAAAAACTTCCCTCCCCCCTAGCAAACGAGGGCGAGGTTGCTGACGCGAAGTCTTTCACTTCGGAAAAACTTCCCTCCCCCCTAGCAAACGAGGGCGAGGTTGCTGACGCGAAGTCTTTTACTTCAGAAAAAACTTCCCTCCCCCCTAGCATACGAGGGCGAGGTTGCTGACGCGAAGTCTTTCACTTCGGAAAAACTTCCCTCCCCCCTAGCAAACGAGGGCGAGGTTGCTGACGCGAAGTCTTTAGCTTCGGAAAAAACTTCCCTCCCCCCTAGCAAACGAGGGCGAGGTTGCTGACGCGAAGTCTTTTACTTCAGAAAAAACTTCCCTCCCCCCTAGCATACGAGGGCGAGGTTGCTGACGCGAAGTCTTTAGCTTCGGAAAAAACTTCCCTCCCCCCTAGCAAACGAGGGCGAGGTTGCTGACGCGAAGTCTTTTACTTCAGAAAAAACTTCCCTCCCCCCTAGCATACGAGGGCGAGGTTGCTGACGCGAAGTCTTTCACTTCGAAAAAAGTTCCCTCCCCCTAGCAAACGAGGGCGAGGTTGGTGACGCGAAGTCTTTAGCTTCGGAAAAAACTTCCCTCCCCCTAGCAAACGAGGGCGAGGTTGCTGACGCGAAGTCTTTAGCTTCGGAAAAAACTTCCCTCCTCCCTAGCAAACGAGGGCGAGGTTGCTGACGCGAAGTCTTTCACTTCGGAAAAACTTCCCTCCCCCCTAGCAAACGAGGGCAAGGTTGCTAACGCGAAGTCTTTTACTTCGGAAAAACTTCCCTCTTTTATCAAACTGGGGCATTGGTTGTTACAACTGTGGTTCGGCTTTGTTACGCTTCTTCTTTGCGGGTGCGGCTCCTGGTCCTGCTTGCAACTCCGGCGTTTACTGGTTCCCACGGCGGTCTATTGTTTGGTAGGTACCTCTTTCTTGGGCGGCCTTGTTCTTCTTCGCCAGAAGAGATATTGATGAATTCTGGTAACGCCTCTTCGTTCGGCGGCGCGACCTCCAGCGGCTCCGGGTCTTGTTGGTATTGTTGAACTTCTATCCTTTGCTCTAAGTTTTGGTTTTGCGGGTGCTGGTTTTGGCTTTGGTTTCGCTGCGAAGAGCTCTCAGATACCCTCCGGTTCTTCATTGCTTGCAGGTATTTTTCTATGTTCTTTCTGGTTGTACCTTCGTCACTCATTTTGTGATGTTGCCGGTGCGCTTGATTTGCTCAAGGTGTGGTTTATATAGGGGTTGCTGTTGCTCTTCGCGGTGCCGAAGAGTCAGGTGGCTCTTACTGTGGGTACAGTCGGTAGTGGTAGAACTGTGGTGGCTTTAGTCGTAGGTAGCTGTTTCTGATGAGCTAGATTCTTCGTACATGATGGGCCACGGAGTCATGAGGCGCACTACTGTGTGTCGAAGATTTTTTTGCCGCTTGGGCATTTCATTCTTCTCGAAGAATGTTCTCGCTTTACTGAGCGATTGCGAGTTTTCCTGCTTGAGGAATGACTTAGGATTTCTTTACCCTGATAAGCCGGAGAGATAAGCGTTTCTGTGTAATAGCGTAGGTTTACGCTTCGGGCGTTTTTGCCCTTGAGATATGGCGAACTCTCGATGGAGTTTGCATCGAAGTTGTGATGCTTGAGAGACAGATAGGGGAAAGGAGCTGCGTTAATTTGCAGGGATTACATTGGGTCTCACCTCGTTAAAAACCTCACCCCCTGGATGGGGTTCCCCTGTGAGGAAAAGAGTATGAGCCCTTAGTTGCAGAATTTAAATCTAGGCTACAGCGAAAAGAAAAAGGACTTCGCTTGTATTTCCGCGAAGCCCTGATACATTTGTTATGCGAAATATCTCTTGAGGTTGTCCGCATTCCATGGATGCGGGAGTTCGTTTCCATCCTTGTCACGGAGATGATAGGCTCCGGGCCTGTTGCTCTTGGTGATGATGTAAGGTCCTTGCCATTTTGGCTCTAGCTTTCCCTTGCCCTCCGTTTTTGGGCTCCGGAGGAGTACTAGATCTCCTGGTGAGAAGGATTTGTTAACCACCTTGCGGTCTCTCCATTTTTTTGTTTCGGTTTGATAGCTTTCTAAATTTTGGACGGCACTGACTCTGTCCATTTCAATCATGTCTTTCGATATTGCTATATCTTCGGGGTTTGTCTCATGTGCTTCGGCTCTTGGGCCTTTGTACTTGATTTCTTCAGGTGTCATGGCTTCGTCTCCGAAGAGTAGCTTGAAAGGGGAAAATTTTGTTGCCCTTGATTCTGAGGTGTTATGGGACCAGATTATCTTCGGCAGCTCATCTGCCCATTTTCCTTTCTTCTGGTTGAGAAGGCACTTTTTGACTCCTGTGAAGATTTGCTTGTTCGCATTTTCAACGGCTCCGTTTGACTCCGGGTGATACACAGAGGCGAAGTGTGCGGATGTTCCAATACTTCGACAGTATTCTTTGAACTCGTAGTTGTCGAACTGCTTGCCATTGTCAACTGTTATCTCTTGAGGTACCCCAAAGCGGCACACTATGTTTTGCCAAAAGAATTTGCGTATGGTTGGCGCTGTGATGTTGACGATTGGTTTTGCTTCGATCCATTTCGTGAAATAATCCAGAGCGACTACCGCGAAGGTGTAGTTCCCTTGTGCAGCGGGTAGTGGCCCGACGATGTCGATACCCCATCTCTGGAGGGGCCATGTTGGTTGGATTACTTGAGTTGGCTGGGAAATGCCGGAGAGTTTGCTTGCAAACTTTTGACAGGCTTCGCATTTTCTGACTGTCCTGGGCATCTATGAAGGCGGTGGGCCAAAAGAATCCTTGGCGAAGGGCTTTGGCGCAGATGGATTTTGTTCCGGCGTGGGCTCCGCAAATTCCTTCATGAATATCACGGAGCACTTGAATCCCTTCTTCGCGGCTGATGCACTTTAACAGGGGTTTGCTGATGCTGGATCTGTATAGCTGATCATTGAGTATAACATAGTTTCTTGCTCTTGCTTTCATTCTTTTTTCTTCGGTTTCATCTAGAGGTTCGTAGTAATTCCGAAGGTAAGCCATTATAGGTGACCTCCAGTCTTCGCTTTGTATGATGCTTACGAGTTTGATTTCCTTCTCAGGTGTTTTTATCGAAGGTGACGTTAATGTTTCGAAGAAAACGTCTGGCGGCAGGGGTTCTTTTCTTGAAGCTGCTCTTGCTAAAGCATCTTCTTCATGATTATCGCTTCGTTCAAGGTGGACGCAAGAGAAACCTCTGAAATGCTTCTCGGTGCTTCGAATTAAGTCCAGGTACTTGATCAACTCTGGGTCTCGGGCCGTGAAGGTTTTGTCAATGTGGCTCTGAATGACTTTGGAGTCGGTGTGAATCACGAAGTTGAGGACGCCCAAAGCTCTTAGCTTTCTGAGTGCTAGCAATACTGCTTCATATTCTGCGATGTTGTTTGTGCACTTGTCAGTTTCTTTGCTGAATTCAAGTCTGACTGCATATCTCAGTTTGATGCCCGAAGGAGAGGTGAGGACAGCCGAAGCCCCAGCCCCTAAGTGACCCCATGCTCCGTCACATCTGATTTGCCATGGTTGTTCAAAAACTGGGCCCTCGGTGTAGGAACTGGGCTCAGTCCAATCTGTGATGAAATCGGCAAGCACTTGTCCGTTGATGGCGCTTCTGCTTTCGAAGTCGACAACATGTTCAGATAGTTCCGCTGCCCATTTGGAGATTCTTCCCGAAGCCTCTCTGTTGCCAAACATTTCTGACAGAGGTTGATTTGTGAGCACTTTTATTGTGTGGGCTTCGAAATAGTGCCTCAGATTTCTTGAAGCCATTACTACTGCATAGGCGATCTTTTCGAGCTCTGAATAGAACAATTTTGAGCCGGAAAGGGCTTCGGAGACATAATAAACTGGGACTTGAATCTTTACTTCGATTCCCTTGTTGTTTGTCCTTGCTTGTGATTGGACCAGGGCCGCGCTAACTCCTCTGTGGGACGCGGCGACATACAAGTACAGTGTTTCTTTTGCCTTCGGGCTGGCGAAGGCTGTCATTTCTTTGAGATACTTCTTCAGGTCAGCGAAGGCTTTTCTTTGAGTTTCTCCCCATTCGAATCTTCCGGAGCCTTTTAACACTTGAAAGAAAGGGAGGCTCCTTTCGGCTGATCTTGAAATGAATCTGTTGAGCGCTACAATTCTTCCGGTCAGCTTTTGTACGTCCTTGATGGAAGCTGGCTCTTTCATGTTGAGGATGGCTTCTATCTTGTCGGGGTTGGCCTCAATACCCTTGATGGATACCAGGCATCCGAGAACTTTGCCCTTGGAAACTCCGAAGACACATTTTTCTGGGTTAAGCTTGAGGTTTGCTTGCCTGAACTTAGCGAAGGTCTGAGCTAGGTGAGATATATGATCACCTCGCTTATCGCTTTTCACGACGATGTCGTCGACATATACGAGTACTATTGTTCCTTCCATCTCTTGCAATACTTCGGTAGTCATTCTGCAGAATGTTGGCCCTGCATTCTTCCACCCTTCGGGCATTCTCACAAAACAAAAGGTTCCGAAGGGGGTGATGAAACTTGTTTTCTCTTCGTCTTCTTTTCTCATGAAGATTTGATGATAGCCGGAGAAACAGTCCAGCAGGGAAAGTAACTCGGCTTCCGCTGCGGCGTCTACTATCTTGTCGATGCGAGGCGGAGGGAAGTCATCTTTTGGGCATGCCTTGTTTAAGTCGGTGAAGTCTACGCACATTCTCCATTTTCCGTTCTTCTTCTTCACTGGGACTGTATTTGCTAGCCAGGTGGGGTACTTGACTTCTCTGATGACCCCAGCATCGAGGAGCCTTTGGACTTCGGCTTTTACAGCTGCGACTCTGTCGTCTGACATTTTTCTTAACTTTTGCTTCTTCGGTTTGATCTTTGGATCAATGTCCAGCTTATGCTCAATTGTTTGCCTGCTTACGCCTTGGAAGTGTTTTGATGACCATGCGAAGACGTCTTTGTTTTTGCGGAGGAGCTCTATGAGTTCTTCTTCTTCGTTCTTCGGGAGTTGATCGCTTATTATCACTGCTTGATCTAGGATGAGGTCGTCGAGCAGTACTCTTCTTGTTCCGTCCTTGTGGGTGATGCGAGGTTCTGATCGGAGCTGCGTTGAAAATTGTGTTTACTGCTCTGAAATAATCTCTTCGTTGTCTCTTTGACTCGAAGTCCGTCGAAGACCCTCCGGTGATTGGTAATATGGTGCCGAAGGATGGCAGTGGATCTGTAGGAGTCTGATGGATTGACTCAGTCTTCGGTGGAATTCTGGTGATGGGTGGTGGTGGTGGTAGCTCTTCTCGTGTTGTATAATTGTGCGAAGGTGATGGTAGCATCTTCGGTATATGGTTTACTTGAGGTGTTGGCGAGAAGTTGTTTGGGTGGAAACTCGAGGGGTGAGGCATTGTGCCTTGATAGTGCTGATGGTAGACTGGAGTGATTTGCGGGTATGCAGCATTATATTGTGGTGATGGTTGCCAACTATGGTTTCCGGAGGTATTGTTGACAACTCGGGGTGGAGGAGCGGGTTGTTCCTTTGTTTTCATTCTTTCCAGGACTGTTTTGGTTTCGGGGCACTCTTTTGAGGTGTGTCCTTGGTCGGGTCCATGGAAAATGCAGTATGGTTTGCGAGGTTCTTGGTTTCTTCCTTTGCCTCGTCCCCTTCCTCTTCCGTTTCTTCCTCCTCTGTAACTGTTAGACTTCGGAGGTGTTTCCATCTTTGTGCTGTCGATCTGGTTGATGTATTGGGCTTGCTGTTCGTCTTTGTTTCGCCTTCTCGAGGTGTTCCAGTCTGGTTGGCTTCGTTGATTGTTTGGCTTCGCCGTTTGCTTTTGACTGTTTTCAGTTGCTTTCCGTCTTCGATAGTCGGAATCAGCTTTGCTGTACTTTGCTAACTCTGTGTATAGGTCTTCGATAATCGCTGGAGTGTTCATTGTCAAATGCGTCGAACAAGGTCCGGCCCGAAGCCCCGCGATTGCTGCATCAATTGCTGAGCTATCTTCCACTTCTGGGGCCTGAGATCTTAGTTCTACAAATCTTCGGAAATAGTCTTGAAGGGGCTCCCGTTCTCCTTGTACGCAAGCCTGCAGCTCTTGAGCTGAGACGGTTTTGCGTAGGAAATCTTGAAAGTTTTGGGTCAGCTTGTCCCTTAGATTTTCCCACGAGTATATTGTGCCTGGGCGAAGGGTTGAGTACCAGTCCAACGCCGGACCCTCAGTCTTGTTTTCGAATGTTGGCTGGCCTGTTCGAGGCGAGCGCTTCGTATTTCTCGGAGTCTCTTCAAATGTTTCTGCAACTTGAGGAGGGCTCTGTACTCTTGCTCTTGGTCTTCGCTTCTTGCTCGCTCTTGTTGGGCATTGCTGGTCTCCGGGTTATCGAAATTGACCCTTGTGTTGTCGAACTGTTCTCAATCTTCGTCCGTATCAGTGTCAGTGTCCTGCGCGAAGGTGGGTTCTTCCGCAGGGATAATTTGCTTGTTGGCTGCCTCTCTTATGCGGTTGTCTTCGCCGCGAGGGGCATTGGTGTTGGTATTGGCTTGGGTTTCCCCGATGTGGAGCGGTGTTTCTCCTTGGGGTGTCCTTGCCGCGTTTGATCTTGTTGTTGGCCCGGCGGGTAGCTGTGGCTGCGGGGGTGGCACTGGGTCTTCTTCCGAAGCCCCTTGCGCAACCCTCGCCTTTTTAGGTGGCATTAGGGCTTGTTCTTCGTGCTAGAACCACGGTGGGCGCCAAATGTTGGGATTCTTCGTAAAGAAAACCCAGCACCGGGTGAAGCACGGAGAGGAAGCGTGAGAGAGAGAGAGAGAAGTGGCTTCGCGTGCTTCGAAGGGACTCTGCGCGACGCGAAGCCTAGGCTATTGCATTCATAATCATGTTACATCACAAAGAGTCGACCTCCTCTCCAATGCACGGGAGGGGGTATTTATACCGTGATCAGGAATTACAAATCGATGCCTAAACTACCCCTGATCACGGAGAATAATGTACAGAATATTCGGTACAAAAATGTCCGGAGGGCACAATAGACTTTTGCCATCTTCCTGTCGAGGGTACACCAGAAACCCTAGCTGCTGACGCACTTGTCCTCCGGGCCCACCGTAGGTCTTCGGGTACATACGAAGCACCCAGCCGAGCCTCGTCCGAAGTCCATAGCCTTAGCGCGGCAGCGACCCTTCGGACGATGGATCCGTCCTTCGTGCCCTGCAACAGGTCCCGCGGATCTTCGGGCACGCGCGAGGCGCCCCTCCGAGCTTCGTCCGAAGCCTTGAGCCTTCGGACGACGGAGACCCTTCGGGCGCTCGGTACGCCCTTCGCGCCCAGCATCGATCCCTGCGGAAGGAAATACAAGCGACACACGGAGGGTAACTTGGTTAGCCTGGTTAAACCCTTCGGGCACAAAGAGAGGGCTGTCCGGGATCGAGTCCTGCTCCGCGGATCCCCAACACTTATGACTCCTGCTTTTAGCAACTTGGTTACCTCGACCTTTGCAGCGGCTTTCTTCTCATCGGATACCTTTCTGATTTTGTCTACGAAGGGCCTTATCCTTGGATTTACTTTCAGCTCATGTTGTATTGTTTCTCTTTTGATTCCTGTGATATCCTGAGGCGACCATGCGAAGAAATCAACATTGTCTTTCAGAAATCTGATCAACTGTTCCCTCTCATTTGCAGAGAGGTTTTTCCCTATCCTGACTGTCCTTTCTGGCTTTTTTGGCCATAGTATAACCACCTCTATTTCGCTCGAAGGCTCAAGTTTTGCTTGTTTCCCCTTTGCTTGGTTGACCTCTTGAGCGTCCTTTTTGACTGTTCGTTTTTCAGCTTCACCTTCTTGATGCCTAATTGGGTTGCAATATGTGTTTATGATGCCCGTCTCCGAAGGGATCTTCATTGTTAGGTAATTGTGATGTATTGCCGTCCCGAATGATGTCAAGAATTGCTTTCCGAGTATAGCATTGTACTGACTTTCAAAATCCATAATTAGAAAGCTTGTTTCTTGAGCTGTTGATTTATCTCTGTCTTCGAAGGTCATCCTCATTGTTATGCTTCCTATTGAGGTTGCTTCTTCTTCGCCGAAGGCCTTGAGTGTTGTCTTTTCGGCATTTGTGTAGCCATCAATTTTCATGCGTCTTAGAGTGTCTTTGCAGATGATGTTCACTGGGCTTCCGTTGTCGATTAGGATTCTGTGTACTAGGAACCCTTCGATGTCTGTTTTGATTACGAAGGCATCTGTATGTGGGTAGTCAGCGACTTTGATGTCTTCTGAGGTGAATTGGATAACCCATTGTTTCTGTCCTGGACTTCCTGTTCTTGCCCTCGCGATCTTTGTAGGGTGATGTTCTTATTTTCTCTTCATCGTGGGTTCGATCCACGGACGGTGCCAAATGTTGGGGGATCGAAGGTCTTGATCGACTCGGCGAAGCCCTCCAACGAAGAGTGTATGATGATTGCATTCTTGCGAAGCCCTCCTGGCGTCTTCAGCGCTCGGATTGCTCCTGGCGAAGCCTTTTCAACACCCCGAAGTCCTCGAGCTCCTCGGCGAAGCCCTCCTGAAATGTCCGCGATGCTGGACTTGATTCAACTGCCCAGGCTGTTCCTCGAGTCTTACGTTATGCGTTGTTTCGAAACCCTCAATCGTCCGCGGTGCTGGGCGAAGGGGTTGAGGGACGACAAAGAAAAGTGGACAGAGTAAATGATGTGTCTTTGGCTCGAGGCCCGAAAAATAGATGTCATTACAGGGGTCTTCCCTCCATATTTATAGGGGGAGGAAATACCATAATTACAGCGATGCCATTGCGTAATTCTGTTACGTCTCCCGGTCCGGGTCTTTATAGGTGGCTTCGCCGATCTTCTACTCAGAGCTCCTTCGCGTCACTCCTTACCCTTCGCTGGTGGCTGTTGTTCCTTCGTGTTGCCTTTCGACCCTTCGCTTATAGCTGTAGCCCCTTCGCGTGCTGAGTACTTGTTGCTGGATTCCCATCAAGGCACACTGCTGGTAGACCCATGTGATCTATCAATACTAGAAACAGGATTAATCTGTCCAACATAACCTTGCAGTCCTTTCGTTGTTATCACTTACGTCTGCCACACATTGTTGATGCCTTAATCGACAATACATCTCACAAGTTCAAAGTTCAGAAAATATCTTGAAAGCAACACTAGGAAATATGTGGCAGAGTCAATAGGAAAACATAACTGAGAAACACTGAGTACTCGCATAATTTCCTTACTTGCTGAAGCTTACATTCGTTGGTTTAAATAGGGATGACTCAGACGTTTATTAGTTCCTATATAGTAGTACATGAAAAGCGAAAATTGTTTCCATCCTAAAAAGAGAGAAAAAAAAACTTAGTGAAACAAAATCTGGAACATAAAAAAGAAGAGAACTTTCTTTGACTCAACGCAACGAAACACAATGGAAATTTCAGGGCTGTGCATCACCATACCCTGATCCAGCTCCATCACCGCCACCACTACCACCATTTCGACCACCTCCTGTTCCACCACCATTGGCAGAAGCATCTGCATTTGCATATGGCGGTGACATGCCACCAGCTGCCTCACTTGATCCTGATCCCATGCCGCCACCGGTACCATACGCACCAGAGTCCTCATTGCCCGAAGCTTGCCCACGGCCGCCGCCACTACCTTTGCCCTCAGCGCTGGTAGAGCCACCATCACCGTATGGTGCTCCCTGGCTATAATGACTGGAGCCAGACCCCGTTCCAGATCCACCCCCAAACCCAGTGAAGCGTCTCCGCTTTTCGCAGGATCGAGTCGGTCAAGCGCTGATGAACAGACGCAACAGTACAGCATATAAAAAGCACAAATTAAGTCTTTAAGTAGTTACATTAATCCATTTAAAACACAGAGTCGCACAGCGGAAATAACGATACAAGTCTGGAAATAAAGTACAAGCGCACGCGCTCACGATACACAAGAACCCGCATCCAAAGCCATGAAGATGCGGACTCGAGAGGAGATCACTCCTCAGTCTCCCAGTGGGCTGTCCAACCATAGGGAAGCTGGCCATCCCACTGTCCACCTCCACCCGTAGAGTCGGGGATAAAGGTGCTACCTGCAACAAAATCATAAAGAGCCAAACCCTGAGCAACTAATACTCAGCAAGTCTTACCCGTCAAATTGGCTATCTACAGCCGACTTCTAATATGCAAGGCTAAAAAGGGGTGGCTGACTCAATAGCATAATTCGCACTAAATACTTGATCCTTACTTTCAAGTTTTAATTCCAATTAAGTACTTAACCAATAAAGCAGTGTTCATATATCTAGAACAGGTATAGTAACAATACATCAACGGTGACAGTATATATAGCAATGTAAATAACAGCAATGTAATAGACTAGCATCATCATCTCAACAATCATGTCACACTACGATGTGACGCAGTGAGCAAGGTTGCTCTTGACCGAGAGCGGCGGCATCGATGTACATCCTGCAGGAGAAAAACCTGACCATACGCCACACACGCGTAGAGTCGCATGTGGCAACTATTCGCGAAGGTCCCCCTAGAGCTGGCTGGGTCTCACACCTCCCGAGAAAGGCCTTCCCGCACGGTCCCCGTCCCAGACGTACGCCCCGATTGGGAAGCATCCCTTCTCTCCCGTATACCATGATAGAAAGTGCAAGTATCCGCAAGACACCAGGGCAACCTAAGCTACTAAGTTTACTAGGCCCATAAAAACACTAGCATATGATCAGTACGTTCGAACTTGCTCAACAGGGCCAACAACGGACGGTCCTTAACCGACACAGACGGGGCTACCACCGTGAAGGCCCAGCCTTCTCGCACCATCCTACACAAACAAATCCCCGTCCGGTCTCAACAATTCCTAAATACAACTAGTACAATCCAGGGTGAACCTACCTCGCGAGTGGGACCTACCACTCGACTTCTACCGTCCGCTAGCCACTAAGCCTAGCAAGTTCTAACGTAACCTAGACCACATCTACAAAAATAGGACACAAGGTAGGATATAGAAGGGTAATCCTAATGCATTTCTAAGGTTCCACATCAACTCCTAATAAACCTAATGCACGAACATTGACTAGCCCCAATCAAGTGCACAAATAAAATCCTAAATAGGGAGGCATGCACCGGGGCTTGCCTGGCTCAGGAGCGTAGCTAACAGGGTCAGCGGGGTCAGTGTCCTGCTGCGGCTGCTCCTCCTGCACCTCCTGGGTCTGCTCCTCCGGCAGCTGGAAGTCCAGTGGCTCCGGAGTCGTCTCTGTCACTACACGTCATGACAAGGAAAATAATGCAAGGTTAGATGCAAGAATATGATGCAATTAATGATTTAATTACGTGATAGGACAGTCATTTGCACTGTAAGTGCAAATGATTAACTTTGTTAATTAATTTCGTCTGGAGTATTTCCTTCATTAACTTTTAATTAAGTTTACCATTAATCAACTTAGGCAAGTTAAATGAATAATGTGATTTCGAAAGTTGATTTATGTCTAGTGGCATTTTTCTGGTGAAGAGTGCCACTGGAAGTAATTTATGGTGCAGTTTCATGATTTATTGCAGAGTAGATTATTTATAATAATTTATACAGTGCAGAACATGATTTAAATCATAAGAAAATAATTAGGCAACATGTGACAGTGGAAAAATGCTCTGTAGGTGTGTTATCAGATTCTTAACAGACATGCAAGATTTCAAGATTTATGGAGCCACAGATAATTTATAAGGATTTAAACGATATCTGGACTGATGTATTTTTCAGAAAATACACAGTACACAAAAGGGTGGTTTAGCATTTTTACTGGACAGAGGGTATTACATGGAGTCCAACAAAATTAGTTTCATATTTTTCTGAGGTGTATTTATTTTCTTATTGATTTTACAAATTTCTGGAAATTTTCTGGAGATTTAACAAATACGAAAATGATTGAAAAAGGTGAGGACCAATCAGATCTGGCCACACAATGGGGCACACAGATCGGGCCGCACTGGATCTGGGTTAGCCACATCAGATCCAGCCAGTGGCGCAAGAGGGCACACGTGTGGCCACACAGATGACCACACACGATCCCGTGCAGGCACACCGGATCCGGACCTTGTGGTCGCGGGTGCGGTGGCCGGCGTCACGCCGGAGCGCGGCGGCGCAGCTCACCGGAGTGAGCTCCGGTGGCTCGCGCGCTTGACCGAGGGCGTGGAAAGGGAGAGGAAAAGGTGAGGACTTCACCTCGACGAGCGGGAGCTTGAGGGGATGACCGGAGCCTTGCCGGCGTCGAGGAGTGGCGGGCGGCGGTGCTCCAGTGAGGTCGCGGGAGCGGTGTGGTGGCCGAGAAGTGGCGGGATCTGGACCAAACGCTTCACCGCGACGAGTGGAAGCCCGATGCGGTACCCGTTGACGACGAGGGACTCGGGAATACCGCTGGCGACGACGAGCTCTCCGCGGCAGTGAAACCGGCGAACGGAGAAGCTCGATTCCGACGACGTGGCTGCGAAGGACAACAGGGATGAGGTCCGTGGGGTGCGCGACGGTGATGTGCACCACGAGGCGCGAGGAATTGGGGAGGAGCTCACCGGAGTGCGGCCAATCGACGACTGACGCGGGGGAGGCGCGCGCGACCGTACTTGGAGAAGAGGCTCGATTCGCGCTCCTCAGCCCGGAGCAACGGCCATGAGGGCCATGGCAAGCTCAAGGGCGTCTCCGCGAACTCTTCTGCTCAACGACCCGGCAGCTAGGCACTTCAGCGCGGCGCGGCGAGCTCGCAGACCGGCAATGGCGAGGCGGAGGCTAGGGCTAGGGTTTGGGCGGCTGGGGAGTGGGAAATGGGAGCTGGGCAAGCGAGAGAGGAGCGGGACGGCGTTTTGACGCCTCGGCGCGGCGAGGAGCGGGCCCGAGCACCGCGCGGCGAAGCCGTACGACGTCGGCGACGTGGCGACTGTCTTCCGCGCGCGCAGTGAGGGAGAAGAGACTGACATGCGGGCCCTCGGGCATCTTTTCTTTTTCCCGAATTTTTCAAAACAGAGATTTTCCCCAATTTGTGCACACAAATTGAGCTAGCAAATGATCTCCAAAATTAGCAAATTTGGTACCAATGGAAAGCTCTTGAAAAGTTCTATCCACTGGCCAACATGCACATCTGGAATCCAAAGGAATTTCAAATGGCAACAATTCAAATTTGGTCACTTTTTTTAGTTTTGGGGATTTTATTGAGCTATCAAATGAATTTGTAAAATCACAAAGAATTCTCCAAAATTATTATTTCGCAAGGGCTATCCACTGGTATTTTTGTTTGTTCATGTTGTTATGGAAAATTTTGAGTTCCTTCAGAGGCATGGTTTGAACATAGTTTGAAATTTGAATTTTGAAATTTGAATTTTGGTTTCTGCCACTTGGGAAGGTGTGTGCTGTTGGGTTCCAGTGACATGGGATGTCACAGCCCTCCCCCCTTAAAAGAATCTCGTCCCGAGATTAAGGAGAAAGAGAGGAAAAACGAATGGCGAAAAGCGACGAACAAAATGCAAAAATATGGAACAATTAAATAACGCACCTCGGAGGTAGAAAACCTGGAAAATGGGAGTTCAAAAACTCCGCTGTCTCCCAGGTGGCCTCGGCCTCAGAGTGGTTGCTCCATTGCACCTTATAGAATCTGGTAGTGCTCTTCCTAGTGACTCGGTCCTTCTGATCAACAATACCAATAGGCTGCTCGGGGTATGTCAAATCTGGCTCAAGCTGCTTAACACCACTGACCACTCTGTCACTAGGAACCTTCAAGCACTTCTTCAGCTGCGATACGTGGAACACATTGTGAACACTGGAGAGGTTGGAGGGCAACTCCAATCTATAAGCAACGGGTCCACATCTCTCAATAATATGGAACGGTCCAACGTATCTTGGGGCTAACTTGCCCCTGACACCAAACCGACGTACACCCTTCATGGGAGAGACACGAAGGTATACGTGGTCGCCAACTGCAAACACCAACGGTCGGCGTCTTCTGTCAGCATAGCTCTTCTGTCGAGACTTGGCTGCTCTCAAGTTGGACTGAATGCGGCGAACAGTCTCCTCTGCTGCTGCCACTAAATCTGGTGTGGGAATGACCTCCACATCAGCCACAACTGTCTCCTCTGCTGCAGCTGCGGGCCTTGCCTGGAAGATGACTCTCTCGCCGGCCTCAACCCAATTAAGGGGAGTCCGACAACGACGTCCATACAAGGCCTCAAACGGTGCCATCTTGATGCTCTCCTGATAGCTGTTGTTGTATGAGAACTCTGCAAGAGGTAAGCTCTCATCCCAACACTTGCCATGGTGTATCACACAGGCACGGAGCATATCCTCTAAAATCTGATTCACCCTCTCTGTCTGGCCATCTGTCTGAGGGTGATAAGCTGCACTGCGAATCAAAGTGGTGCCCAAAGAAGCATGAAGCTGCTCCCAGAAACGAGAAACAAACTGAGGTCCTCGATCAGAAATAATGGTCTTGGGCACTCCATGCAAACAGAGAATCCGGGCGATGTACAACTCAGCATACTTCTTCACAGTGTAACCTGTCTTCACTGGAATGAAGTGAGCAGACTTAGTCAGTCGATCAACAATCACCCAAATAGAATCATGCTTCTGTGATGTGAGAGGTAAGCCAACAATGAAATCCATGCTGATATCCTCCCACTTCCAAGCAGGAATACTCAAAGGCTGAAGCAACCCTGCAGGCTTAACATACTCTGCCTTGACTCTCCTGCAAGTGTCACACTCAGAAACATACTGTGCGACCTCCCGCTTCATGCGGGTCCACCAGAAGCGACTCCTCAAATCCTGGTACATCTTGTTGCTGCCAGGATGGATGGAATACTTGGACAAGTGCGCCTCATCAAGAATCTTCCTGCGCAACTCAAAGTCCTTAGGAACTACCAATCTGTCCTTGAACCATAGGACTCCATCC
The DNA here is from genome assembly GCA_007726485.1 of Eragrostis curvula. Classification (NCBI taxonomy): domain Eukaryota; kingdom Viridiplantae; phylum Streptophyta; class Magnoliopsida; order Poales; family Poaceae; genus Eragrostis; species Eragrostis curvula. The sequence continues at coordinate 8,239 of RWGY01000462.1, read as the reverse complement.
TCATCCTCTCTGAAACACTGGACTCTAGCTTCCCCGAGCTTGAGTCTCCTCCTGAGGTGATTCACCTTCTCATCCTTCTTCTGCGCTGCCACAATCTCATCTCGCAGGGTCGGAACAAGTGATATATTGGCCAAGGAGCCATAAGCATACACTCTAAGACTGGGCTCTGCCTCTGCATAAGGAGCTGCGATGAGATTATTGCAATGAGCCTTGCGACTCAAAGCATCAGCAACCACATTAGCCTTCCCTGGGTGATAGTGAATCTCCAGATCATAGTCCTTGATCAGCTCTAACCATCTCCTCTGGCGCATGTTCAGATCTGACTGCGTGAATATATACTTGAGGCTCTTGTGATCTGTGTAGATATGCACCAGATTTCCCAACAGATAATGCCGCCATACTTTCAGGGCAAGTACGACAGCTGCAAGCTCAAGATCGTGAGTGGGGTAATGCTCTTCATGTCGCTTAAGCTGCCGAGAGACATAAGCAATTACCCTGCCATCCTGCATCAGCACACAACCAAGACCAGTACCGGAAGCATCACAATACACATCAAATGGCTTGGTGATATCAGGCTGAGCTAAAACTGGAGCGGTAGTGAGAAGCTTCTTCAGATTCTGGAAAGCATCACCACACTGCGAGCTCCACACAAATCTCATGTTCTTCTTCAGCAACTCAGTGATGGGCTTGGAGATCTTAGAGAAATTCGGAATAAACCGACGGTAATAACCAGCCAAACCCAAGAAACTGCGAATCTGAGAGACAGTCGTAGGTGCATTCCAATCCAGAACATCCTGCACCTTGCTAGGGTCAACAGCAATACCCTCAGCTGATATAACATGGCCCAGAAAAGGCACCTCGCTAAGCCAGAACTCGCACTTGCTGAACTTAGCGTACAGCTGGTGATCCCTCAAACGCTGCAACACAATCCTGAGGTGCTGCTCATGCTCCTCCTCTGTCTCTGAATAGATCAAGATGTCATCAATGAAAACCACGACAAACTTGTCCAACTCTGGCATGAACACTGAGTTCATCAAGTACATGAAGTAAGCAGGTGCATTGGTCAAACCGAAAGACATCACCAAGTACTCATAGAGTCCATATCTGGTAGAGAAAGCAGTCTTCGGAATGTCCTCTGCACGGATCTTAATCTGATGATACCCAGAACGGAGATCAATCTTGGAGAACACCTTAGCTCTAGCTAGCTGATCGAACAAGATATCAATGCGAGGCAGCGGATACTTGTTCTTAATCGTCACAGCATTAAGTGGCCTATAATCCACACATAGCCTGAGCGCCTGATGAACAACCCCAAGGTGAAGAGCTAGGACGAATGAAACCCTTGTCCAATAGCTCCTTCAGCTGCATCTTCAACTCTGCTAACTCATTAGGGGCCATCTTGTACGGTTTCCTGGAGATAGGTGCTGTGCCTGGCTGCAAGTCAATGCGGAACTCCACATCACGATCTGGTGGTAAGCCTGGCAAATCATCTGGAAACACATCGGGGTACTCACGCACCACCGGTATCATATCCAGACTCTTGCCAACGGTCTGGTGCACTGACGGTCGCGATGGGGCCAACAAGGATAGCTGAAGGGTGACCTTGCCGTGCATAGGAGAATCCAAGTGAACAAGACGGGGAGAAGTATCAAGAACAGCCTTCTGGACCCTCATCCATCCCATACCAAGTATCACATCTAAACCCTGACCGTCCAACACAATAAGATGGGTCGGGTAGATCTGTCCAGCAAGGTCAATAGGAGCACTACGCACTATCCGCCTCGTCATAATGCGGCCTCCTGGTGTGCTGATCACGTACGGAGTCTCTAAGGAAGAAATCACAAGACCAAGTCGTCGAGTACAAGCTAAACTGACAAACTCATGTGTCGCACCTGAATCAAACAAGATAACCACGGGCTCGTGTCGCATAGAGAATGTACCAACTAGAACCTGCTCACCCTCTGGAATCTCCTCAGCTGTGGTGTAGTTGACGCGCCCAGTCTTGACTGGCGCGTTCCTGCCCTGCTGGCGCTGCTGTCCTGCTACCTGAACTGGAGCCTTCTGCGCGTTGTTCTGCCTAGGTGCTGCACGGCAGTCACGCGCAAAGTGCCCCACCTGTCCACAGTTGAAGCACGGAAAGCCTCTGCCTGCCTGCTGCTGCTGACGCTGCTGCTGCTGTGGCTGTCTCTGAGCAAACTGTTGCTGCTGCTGCTGACGCTGGTACTGTGGAGGTGCAAGGTACCTCTGTCCACTGGGAGCGGTGTACACAAGGCGTGGCCTGGCTGAAGTGCTGCCAGACTGTGGTGCCACTGCCTTCCTCTTCCTCTTGTCGTCTTGGTGTGCCCTAATGGCATCCTCCATCACGATCGCTGCACTGACAAGCTCGTCGAAGGTACCACCGGCGTTCAGGACAAGCCGGGACTGAAGCTTGGTAGACAAGCCTCTCAAGAAACACGCCTTCCGCTTGGCGGGCGTGTCTACCTGGTCTGGAGCAAACTGGGCCAGGTGGTTGAACACCTGGGCGTAGTCGAACACGCTCCTGCCTCCCTGCCTGAGGTCCAGGAACTCCCTGAGCTTCCGCTGCATAAGGCCAGGCGGAATGTGGAACGAGCGAAAGGCCTCTCTGAACTGTGCCCAAGTCAACTGCTGACCGGCCGGAAGAGTGGCAAGGTGAGCTGCCCACCATCCTCCAGCCGCCCCGTGAAGCTGCTGCGCCGCGAACAGTGTCTTCTGCACCTCTGTGCAGTCAGGAAGGAGCCCAAACTTGGACTCCACAGTGCGCAGCCAAGACTCCGCCTCCATCGGGTCAGTGGACCCCGAGAAGACAGGCGGGTGCGTGGCCAGGAAGTCTGCGTAGGTGCAGCCTGGCTGTGGGCCCCGACGGTGGCCACCCTGCTGGGTGACGGCCTGAACGAGAGTCCTGAGCAGCTCCGTCTGGTTGTGCATCGCCTCCGCCAGAGTGTGCTGCGGGGGTGGCGGCGGCGGCGGGCGACGCGGCGGCATCCTGCCAATTAAACATTTCCACCGTTAGCTCCAGAATACAATATCATTATCAGGCAGAAATTTAAATTGACATGCACGGCAGAAACAAAAGTAACTCAGATCCAAATAATTAAACTGACAGATCCATTCATAACATTAATTAAGTCTTACAGAGCATTCATTACATAGATCATGGTACAATCCACTCATGCGTACATAGGGGGTGTAACATCCAACAAAATACTACGACACCTGACCAACAATCATGATGCTCCTAGATCAAGCTAACTAAGGACCTGTCGACAACTACGACGCACATGCGTCATCCACATCGCATCCAGCGCGCCTCTGTCACGCTTGGAATGCCGAGTAAGGCAACTAACGGTGCCTCCTACCACGGTGGGAAGCGGTGTCTAGGATCTCTGAAGGAAACAGCTCAACACTCATCTCTGACACGGTGTCCTCCTGTGCCTCCTCCTCTGCTGGAGGTGCCACAACTGCTGCAGCAACCTGCTCCTGGAGTCCCACTATCTGGTGCTGGGCGACCTGCAACTGCTGCTCGAGCTGTCCTGCGTGGTTCAGTGAAGCAGCTAGCTCACCGACTAACTCTGAAATCTCGTGGCCACGTGCAGTGAGCTGGCCGGCAAGCTGGTCACGCTGGGCGGCACACTGGTCGCGCTGTGCAACACACTGGTCAAGCTGAGCAGCACAGTGGTCGCGCTGAGCGGTAGTCACGGCCAAGGCGTGCTCCAACTGCGCAATCCTGTCGTTCCTAGCGTCCACTGTCTCTGACAACTCCTCCACACGGCTCAAAGTCTTTCCACCTGCGCGGTCAGAAGCCACAAGAACCCTGTACAGCTCGGACAGGTGTCGAGCCGCAGAAGGCAACTGCGTCGGGGTGAGGGCCAAGTTGCCGCTGTCAAGCTGCCTGAGACGTCTCTTGTACTGAGGGTGACCTGTGGTGCTGACTGGAAACAAGCTCAGTGAGGTGTTGCCCAGATCAGCAATGTGCATCTCACAGAAACGCACCATCGCCTGAAGAGCAACACTGTTCAGGGTCTCGTCAAAGTCCTGACCGAAACCCCGAAGAGAGAAGTGCGACCATGCAGGCCGCTGTGGGTGCGAGGGGACATCCACCCACATCGAGAAGCGGGGAAGTCCGTACACCTGGCTGGGCTGTCCGCGGTAGCGCGGAGGGTCGGGGTAGCCAAGTCGCTGCAACTCAGCCCAGAACAGCGAGGGAAAACCGGCGTGGTAAAGACCATCCGTGTGCAGTGCACCGTCCTCCCCAAGCTCGGCGTGCGGAAAGTCGTCTAGGTCAGCCATCTGCGGAAAAGAGAGAGAAAAAGTCACAATCTCTTCCAACAGAAGAAAATAACCATGCTAAGCAAGAAATATAACATGGTCAGGCTGCTATAGAGTGGTAGCAAAAGCCACACACACAGCCCACAAGGAAAGCAATGAAAAACTGCAACGCTGAAAATCTGACTCGCTAAGAACAGCAGACACTAAAACGAAAACTGGTACTTCTGGAGACTTCAAACGAGAAAAGTCATAACGCGAAACGTGTAGATAACTTCAAGATCTTTCCAAAGAGTGCTCAAACGTCCAAAATGGCTCAGTAGAACTGGAGATATAGATTTTTGAAGTTGGTGGACAGATTCTGCAAAAACTAGTCGAAGCTGAAATTTGGTTTTACTTGGTCGACAGATTTGGGGGTGATACTGACAGAATCGAAAGGTGAACTCTGAAGCAAAATTTTAGCTCATGTTGTAAGCTTTCCAGCAAGTCTTGGTTCATCGAATTTGGCCAAGCGGTTTTGGAGTTATGAATTTTTAAAATTAGCTTGTCATTCTGAAATTTTTGGGTGATTTGAAATTCGTGGAAGCATTTTAATTGATGATGCAATGCATGCTCGTCCTGCACGTCCTCACAAAATAAAAAGTTTGCCCAAATATAGCAGGCCGTAGACAGTGGTAGTAACTACTTCGCACTCACAAACGTTTCTACACGATCTACGCGCGAGTTAGTGTACCTGCAAGCACCCAACGTCACCTCAACCAACCTACACAGGTGACGTACCTCATAAAAATGTAATACATGGCCCAATGACATATCCTCACCATCCTCAACTCCTCGTGAACTCGATGGCTCACGGAACATAACAAAACTCCGCCACCAATATCCAAAACCAGCGCCATGTAGTTGACGGATACCCAAATCAGGGTATCCTGATCAAGGATGCTTAATTCTGCTAATCGTCTCAGCTTAATTGTGTAGGGCCCACAGGAACAGGCACACGACGACAGAGCGCTCGAGGGGCCCACGGCCGACCCCGAGGGCACATACAAGTTCCGCCTCGTCCGACCCCGAGTCGGCCGGGGCCCACGACTTCCGCCCCGCCCGACCCCGAGTTGGGTGGGGTCCACAGACTCCGCCTCGCCCGACCCCCAGTCGGGCGGGCCCCGAACTTCGCCTCGTCCGACCCCGAGTCGGCCGGGGCCCACGACTTCCGCCCCGCCCGACCCCCAGTCGGGCGGGCCCACAAGCCGCGCTTCGCCCGACCCCGAGTTGGGAGACTTCGTCGAGAAGATTTCCCTCTGGCAAGGAGGACAGGCATTTACGACGAGTAGCTGGGGAGCCTTGACTCTACCCAGCAACTCATCTACTTGCAGGCACGCGATCTGACCTGCACAGTGACATCCGTCCCATCTCACAGCGCCGCCTGACACCTCGAGTACAGCAGCGGGATGGCTACGGCATCATCATCACCCTGAACAGGGACGAAGACCGGACCGGCGACAAGACGGTCGCGACAGTCTGGGTTGACATCTCGACCACCTGCCCGGCGACCGGGCTGACAGGACGCCGCCTGACTAGAGCCACAGTAGCGGATAGGGATCAGACTAGTGCGGCGCGTAGCTGCGCTGCCCACAACTCGAAAACCCCGTTCTCATTTGTAAACCGGCTCACTCCTTGATTATAAAAGGAGAGCTTGGTGCATGAGGAAGGGGGATCCAAAGAGATACAAGGCACACAGACATAGAGATACACACGAAGAGGCTTGGAGTCTTTCTCCTCCCTCGCCAACACTTGTAGCTCCCCTCTGCAAGTCGAAACACGAACCACCCACGAACTGGACGTAGGGCATCGATTGCCTGAACCAGTATAAACCTTGTCTCTCTCGCAAAACCCTCGCCATCATAGAAGACTGTTAGACGCCGTAGTTACAAATTTACTTGTCGGCCGGTTTCTTAACACCGACAAGGCTCTTGATCATCTCAAGGCCAGACTCTCTAGCGCCCCGATTCTCACCTCTCCGACCGAGAAGGAGCCCTTGTTGCTCTATATAGCGGCGAGAACGCAGGTGGTCAGCACCGCCCTGGTGGTGGAGCGGACGGAGTCGGGCAAGGTGCTCAAGGTACAACGGCCCGTGTACTTCGTCAGCGAGGTCCTCTCCGACTGCAAGACAAGGTGGCAGCAGATCCAGAAGGTGATATACGCGCTGGTCATCACTCGGCGCAAACTCCGTCACTACTTCGACGCCCATCCGGTAACCGTCGTCTCCTCCTTCCCCCTTGCTGAGGTTCTAGGAAATCCGGAGGTGTCGGTCAAAATTTCTAAATGGGCGCTAGAATTAATGGATCAGGGAATAGAATTTACGCACCCATCTGCCGTAAAATCACATACCCTGGTAGATTTCATCGCCAAGTGGACCGAAACTCAGTTGCCCATAGTTCCTGTCGAAAGGGGATGTTGGCGGCTGTTTTTTGACGGCTCTCTCACAAAAAGGGGTGCCGGGAGTGGATGGCTGCTCATCTCTCCGAGAGGTGTGCGAATGCAATATGTCATCCGGCTCAATTTCCCCGCATCACACAATGTAGCCGAGTACGAAGCTCTGCTTAACGGCATGAAAGCAGCTGTCGAGTTAGGAATCCGTAGGCTCGAAGCCTTTGGCGACTCTCAGCTCGTTGTTAACCAGGTCATGAATGAGTCCACCTGCACTAACCCCAAGATGGCGGCCTACTGTGCCGAAATCCGCCGTCTGGAAGAAAAATTCGATGGTTTTCAGGTTGAATACGTCCCTCGGCGGGACAACGAAACGGCCGATTCGTTGGCCAGGCTGGGGTCCAACCGGGAGATAATCCCGGCAGGCATTTTTGCCTGCGATCAAGACAAGCCGTCCACCAATGATCCTGCGTCGGCCGACCCGACGAAAGAGCAAGCACAAGAACCGGCTCCGATTGAGGCCAACGAGGCCCTGGTCATCGAGCGCGACAAAAACTCGGGGGCTCCCGCCAACCCCCGCGACGCCTCGCCCGACTCGGGGTCTGACCCCGGGTCCCGCGATGACTGGAGGCAACCCTTCATCGACTATCTCCTGCGACAACAGCTTCCGCCCGACCGCACTGAGGCACGCCGACTCGCAAGGCGCGCCAAGACATTTGCGATGGTCGGCGGCGAGCTGTATAAAAAAGGGCGCTCTGGAGTCCTCCAACGCTGTATCCCTCTCGACGAGGGTAGGCAGTTACTCCAGGATATCCATGGCGGAACGTGCGGCCATCACGCTGCACCGCGAAGCTTAGTCGGCAACGCGTTCCGGCACGGTTTTTATTGGCCGACCGCTGTTGCCGACGCCCAACGAGTGGTGCGCACTTGCGAAGGGTGCCCGCATTATGCTCGTAAAACTCATCTGCCGGCTCAGGCCCTCCAAACCATCCCCATTACTTGGCCGTTCGCGGTGTGGGGGCTGGACCTGGTTGGACCCCTCAAAAAGGCACCGGGAGGCTACACCCACTTGCTTGTCGCCGTTGACAAGTTCTCAAAGTGGATAGAAGCCAGGCCGATCGGCAAGATTGACTCGGCGCAAGCCGTCAAGTTCTTCACCGACATCGTACATCGATTCGGGGTGCCAAATGCCATCATCACTGACAATGGCACGCAGTTCACGGGGAAGAAATTCCTGAACTTTTGCGACCAATACGGCATCCGAGTCGACTGGGCAGCTGTTTCTCACCCCCAAACGAATGGGCAGTGTGAACGAGCAAACGGCATGGTCCTCCAAGGATTAAAGCCCAGAATCTTCAACAAGCTCAAGAAATTTGCCGGTCGGTGGGCAAAAGAGCTCGATGCAGTGTTGTGGAGCCTAAGGACGACGCCGAGTCGCGCCACTGGCTACACTCCGTTCTTCATGGTGTATGGAGCCGAGGCAGTGCTGCCGACTGACCTGGATTATGGGGCCCCGCGGGTGCAAGCG
>RWGY01000461.1:0-44701 GCA_007726485.1 Eragrostis curvula | reverse complement strand
AAGAAACCCAAATGAGTTAGCGATAGTTGTTGTAGAGGAACAAACTAATAATTATCAACGGCTTCACATCTAGAAATGTTAGAAGAAACTTTTACAGTAACAATTATGTACAACACTTCTATATGAATATTTTTGTGATACATTATTCATTTTACTTGCAATAAAATTTATATTTATATGTATGTGTGTGTGAAAATTTAATTTTCATATAGGAGGCCCCGTGATATTTAGATTCGCCCCAGGCCCCGCCCTGTGGTCATTGGATTTTCAGATGTGATATTTTGATCAGAAGGCGCTACCCCTTCCTGTAGGAGTATCTCATTGGTATGGTTTGATTGGCCCCGGGTGGCCGAGTCAGAGAGATCTTCGAGTCAAAAAGGTACTTTGTTCAATGGATTTTACAAGACGGTATGATGGCCCTGCCCCTCTCTCTTTCTCTGTCGCTTCATCTTCTCCCGCTCCTGCAGAGTCTTGCTTGCAGACAGGCGGCACATGCACCCTGCTGGCAGATTCCCACGCAGCCCAGTGGCGTAACTCGACCCAACCATGCACACGCCCTCGAAAAAATACCCTCGCAAAAAAAAAAAAAAAAAACCATGCACGCCCGTCGTCAGGCAGCTCTCCGCACGAATATGTGCAGGATCAAGCTCTGCAGCTCCTGTGCATCGTGCGGCCTAATGTAGTCCACCGGGTGCTAATGGGCAGCCTCCAGCTGTTATCGTTAACATGCTGTGTGGTCACGGCAGAGCTTTGGTATAATGTAACATCTCGTGTACGCTCAGCTGGAAGAAGCAAATTGGACCTCACTTGCCTATGAGCTCCACAAAGCTTATTTGCATCAAGCACAAGCACCCAAGCGGCAAAGTCAACTGGAGCCCAGTCTGCCCAGTTGCAAGCTTGCACATTGATGTTCCATTAGTTCTCTATCCCCCGACCCCCTTTACATCTATCTATTTGATGATAGAACCGTGTTTAGGTAGATGGATTCATATGTTGCAGACATGAAGAGTGTCTGCAAAACAAAATATGATCAAAATTAAAGAAGGCTTGCTGGATATTTAATCATTCCTCACAAACTCATTCCCCATAATTATTGTGGATATTTAATCAAATACAATAGAGTCACTACTAAGAAACTATGGTAAAAGTTGACATCTTGGTAGTGAAGACATGAGAAATAAATTGACATGAATTTCTGCAAGACATGTAGGCACTGCAATTCCTCTTACAAAACTGTGAGATAATAAGCGGATCCAACTAGCAATGTAGTATGTAAATTTCCTCAAGCTAAAGTGCCCATCATCAGCATCTTATGGATGCATAATTAAGAAGGTACCGAATGGCCCAAGGGACAAGTTCGTCCGAAACAGCAATGGTACATAGATAATCTTACTAGCTACATGCATAACAACCCTGTAGCATGAGTTAACAGGATGTCAAACTAGACAGATTTAAACGATCATAGAATATTTCCCCTAAGGAAAGACCATAGATTAAGTCAGCTGCTTCCCTTTTAGCTAGCCAAGATGCTCAGCCAAAGTGTCGCCAAACTGTTCTTTCATATCATGACATGCTTTATCAACCATGCTTTCCGCCTCTTCGAGTTCCGAGAACTCTGCTTCTCTAGCTTCTTTTTCTTCATCAAGCTGTTGTAATTCCTTAACAAGCTGCATAAGCATCTTCACCTTTTCATCACATAATGAATCAACTTTGGAGCAGGAATCTCTCTTCGACTGCTTCTGTACTTGGACGATGTCTCTTTCTGTGATAAGTTTTGCATACTCAGATTTCATCCTTATCAATTTATCCAAGCATGTTTGCAATTTGTCAACACTGAATCCAAAATGCTTCAGCTGCGAGAGCATATAGTCCTTGTCTTGAAACAATTCATAACTGTCTTCTATGCTTGAATTGCTTATGCTTTCCACTACATTGGCAAACGAACCCATCAGACCTAGAGCAGTTCCTTCACGTTGTATAGGCTTTTCCTTCTGAAGTGGACCGAAATGTGGTTGCTGTGGCATCTTCTTAAATACTTCCATTTCCTCAAACGAGGACCAAGCAGCAGGCAAGCTCTTGACAAATGGAAGCTGGGTAGCAACTTCATCTTCATTTCGGTTGGCTTGAAAGCTACTGTTGAAGGTAGCAGTCAACCCTTGATCTGACAGACTACCATGTATACCTGGCCACAGAGATTGAGTCAATAGAAATCAGTATTAGTGTGTTGTCCAGAAAAAAATTGCAGTTAAATGATTGTGTCTTGACCAGATATTTGTACTTACAATCAGCTTCTCACCTAGCTGATTTATTTCACATGTATATAGAGTATACTCAAGTGAAAAGTTGGATAAGATGAATTTAAATGACCTTCAGATTGGTATAGATTGTGAAAACTTACCCATGGTGGACAACTGCATCTTGGTTGCATCCAAAGAGCTATGTGGATTAAACTGTTCTTCACATATTTTTTTAGATGAACTGCAGGTTGTACAGAAACGATTAGATTTTAATACATAATTTAGTTGCTGAATCGATGTAAGGAAACCACATACATTTCAGATTATTTCCTTTTTGGTTGTAACCTTTTTCTTCCAAACTACACAGTTAGTGTTTCCTGATACCTTCATATATATATATTGACAAAGAGAGAACATAACATTAATATGAATATTAGACGAATGATGAAGTTTCAAAGAAAAATGAAGGACACTCACATTATCCATGTTGGAGACTAAAGAAAGTTCAGAACCATCAGGCATGCCACCTAGATGCTGACCTTGCTTGATTGACCTTTTGGTCACAATGGATTCAGAACCATAATTATCTTCATCATTGGATGCCCTCTCCACGGGTGAGCGTGGGCGTTTTACAGATGAAGACTGCCAGCACAATTTAGCATGTCCCGGCATAAGTTACGAAATAACAAAATTGCATCAGAGAAATTGACAATAGGAAGCGTAAGAAAATTCATACGCTCGATTTTAGCCATCCAAGTCTATATGGCTATTAGCACCCATTATCAATTGAATCAAACTACTGTGTGGTAGCATTCTAGTGAGCCATGGTACCATCTACAGAAAATACTCTAAAATGTTTTCGATCTATTCTAGCCTGCACATAGACTATTGTTGCACTTACAAGACACGGCACTACAACCTGTACGGTAAATCATGATTCAGGCATACCATGGTACTTAAATCCATACTCCACAGAAACAGAAAAGAATGTATGCAAGGGGAAAAAAAAAGGGGGAGGGAGAGAGAGAGGTCATTGTGTAAATGATTTGACTAAATATAAGTTTATTTCATGTCCTTGACTAAATTGCATTTTGGCCTTAATATGAACAACATTGCCATTAATAACTTGCTACCCACTAATTGGGCCAGCTTAGGAACTCAACCTTGTCAATTCTGCAAACATCGAAAATCTTGGCAGAATACATTTTTTATTCCAAGATAAACGAAAACTGAAAATTAAAGGTAGTGTCATTTGCATCCAGTGGTGAATTGCAACAACCCTGCTAAGTTAGAATAGTATGAATACCGAATTTGCGACCATAGATAACCTCAATAGTCACTATAACGCAATGTAACGGCACAAGCTCAGAACACCATAGTTTTGCACCAATTCAAAGCAGACAGCAACAACAGTGCTACATTTAGAAACTGCTCCCTCAAAAAAAAAGTATCATCTAGGGGCTTACTATTCAATGCGTGGGCAAAACGCTTTACTTCACTAAAATTATCTGGAACCAAGTTAAAGCATATATTAGCAATGTTGCCAGTACCAATCTAAGCCGGAGTCAACACAGGGGTATATATGTTGAACACAAAGAAGAACCAATAACCAATCAAACATTTAAGAATGGAGGAATTGTTTTTTTGATAAACTGAATTAGTTTCCTTTAAAAATATAAACTGGACTAGAAATACACATTGCAAGAGAAACCAACAACTGCATACAAAACACCAACAGATATAGTGAATAGAATACTCCATAGAGAGAAATCAACAAATTGTCATCTCTTGATAGACATAATGTTGACTGTAACATCACGATGAGTAGAGTAGTTCTACAAAACATATACTGGGCATACAGTCCTTAGACAGATATGAGGGTTGACTGTACCTAACAGATTTAAACAAGAATCTATCGCTTTGAACAAACACAATCAGATCATGTCGAGGAAAAAAATTATTAATCTCAAAGGAATAAGGCTACAGAGAATGGCAGGGTTGAATAAGGCTTAAAATAATAGTTCAACAGCAGCATTGATCTCTTTATGGTTTTGCCCGTGCCCATGAGAAGGATAGCACAAGAAAAAGCTCTGAAGATAAAGTTCAACAGCAGCATGTCCCAAAGAAGAAGTTTTTGCCATAAGAACAGCAGCAAGCAACAAACGAAACGTGTGACTGCAATAGATACGGACGCTAGTCTAGCTACATGATGGGTTTGTTGCATTACCTTTTGTTGACGAAACAATCATCGTCTGCCGTTGGAGCTGATTTCTTCGTGCGCCCTTGAGGTTCGAGACGTGCCATTCAGTTTGATCCCGCAACTGACAAGATATGAGGTGACGTCGCATCGGCCGATTAATAGAAATAGAATGCCGAGCCGATACAACAAAAATACAAGATAATGTCACATCGGCCACAGTTAATAGAAATAAAATGCTAGGCCGATACAATCAAAATACAAGACAAACTACCAGCTAAACACCCTGGTAGAACTGCTAAGCTAATAGAACTAACCAAATCGACACGTTGCTAACTGCTTTTCCCCAGGACAAGTCAAACTAAGGAAAAACGTAATACGGGACCAGGTCAAACCGTATCACACAATCGGCAAACGATAAACTTGATTAACTCTACGTCGCTTAACAGTGACTCGAATAACTAGATCAAACAGCAATCGGCATCGGCAATCGATTACCAGGCTACAGCTAGGACAAGTCAACTAAACTGTAACAAAGAATTAGACCAGGTCATTAAACAATTCCAAGTAATCGATGCAAGATGTCAATCCCTAAATTGATCTAAATTACCGGATAACTAGCAGTTACGCCAATTCGAATCACGGACAAGTCTACATGACGAAATTGGCGCACTTGCCTGACGAGATCCAGGTCTTGACTGGAGCCCCGATGGGCGCCGGGCGGTGACGAGGATGCCGTCGTAAAAAAGTGGCGATGCGCCGAAGTTGTATATTGATCGAGAGATGATACAGTTTGCCGTGACCCCCAACCTATATAGGGCGCTGGACTTTGCGTACAGAAACAAATCTCCTAGGATCTACGACTTACATTCACGTAATCTAATTAGCTTCCTAAACAGGATATAAGGAATATTTTATTCGGATGTACAAACGCCGGTATTTCCATTCAAGCATGCACGTGTATCTCCTTGCTGGTCCCACATGAGTCTCCCGCTTTGTTTATGCACCAGAGTCCTCACCTCGTACAGGACTTGTCTCACCTTGTCGGCGTACAACGCGTTGCCAGACGGATGCCCACTGAACGTCGAGACTTGTTGCCGATAGCCCCTTGTTGCCGATGACTAGCTGTAGCCCCTTGTTGTCGATGACTTACGATCTGCATGGTCATGTAGCTTGCTTAATCCAGCGACCGGTGTTGCTTGTTATCTCGAATTTTTTATTAAAATAATAATATTTTAATGAAAAATTGCATAACTGGTGTATGGTTTGAAAAAATTACAAAAATAGTTACATGTCGGTTATCCGGTGATCAATTGGTCATGGGGTGACCGACAAGCCTACGTGGCACATGATGTGGCGTGTGACAAGTGATCCAGCGATGGAATGGTACATGTCGGTAATGGCATAACCGATAGGTTCTGGATTATCGGTCCTCTGGTTACCGATTGGTCTATTGGTCATTGAAGTACCGATAGGTTCCAAAACCAATTTTACTCGGTTGACTGGCAGAGAATGGGGGCAAAACATGTTCCTTTTAATTTTACGATGGTAAAGAATTCTAGAAAGCGTTAGATGGCAGCAGATACGGTGACTTCCAAGTGCTCCAATATTCACATGCATGTCCGGCGGAGAGTGCATGCATCTATGCATCAAAAGAGATACAAATAAAATACTCAACATACCACACTAAACTTTATCCTATTCTACCGCAATCCATCTGTTCACGCAGAGGCATCGGTTACGATCAGAACGCCTCCACGCAGAGTTTGTAACGGGGTCTTCATGTGGCTGTGCAGTTTTAACTTTCAATGACGTACGATGCACTCTTATCTCCAACAATCGACTCGTATACATCAAAACCATCCAGCCATGGAGAGAGAAAAAAAAAAAACAAGCCGTGAACGACCCGAAACGTCTAACGTATGCCAGCAAGTCAGTCGTAACGAACTGAGGTATACGCGTATTATATGGTGCCGGAGTTTAACATAACCTTCTTGTACTCAAGCATGTTTTCGCCTTGATCACGTCCAGGCTCCAGAGGTTCGTCTCCACCCAATCGTACATGCTAAAGTAGTACATGCAATCAGTGTACGTATGTGCATGCAAGCGAAAAAAAAAAAAAAAGACTAGTCGGGCGGCTGTGGACCGACTGGACTAATCGGGTATCTGTGGACCGACTGGGCTAGACTTTCCCCAGACATCCTACGTGGCACGTGGGCAGAGGCCAGTCGGATACCAGTTGACCGATAGGTGCTTATCGGTCGTCAGCCACCCGACTGGCTGCTATTTCTGAAAATTTTCCAAAACATACATCAGATCTACAATTTTTTATTAAAATATTATTATTTCAAAAAAAAACGGACTGACATGATTCCATTCCAGTGACAAGCTAATCTTCACGTCAAGGAACCATTTCCTTCGTGTGTGCACAGGAGTCTTGAATAAAGTATTCCGGCCAGGATGCTAATCTCCTTCCATGATTCCTTTCCTTAGTCTTCCAGGCCAAACCTTCTCAAACTTCTTCACGTATAGCTTTCCTTCCAAGCTCGTACCAATTCCAGCAACAAAGCACGTACTCCTTGGCTCATACGGAAACATCAGGCAGCTGTCTCCTCACGAACAAGTACGGATAGCAATGCGCTAGCAGCCCCTGTCCTTTGCCAGGCCACACGATAAATTCTTCTCTGCAATCCAGCTTCGACATAATTTTCATAGCATAACCTATGCCAAATTTAACTATGAACACGTGTCAAATTCCGGTGTCAACACATGCCCCCCGCTTTGGAATATAAGATATTATGTTCCGAAATTATTCCTTGAGCAATCTTGAATACCGATGCCCCCCAAGTCTGATGAGAGTTGCCTACCAGGAAGGAAATCGGCTTTTTCCTTGTTATCCACCATATTAGTTCTCTGTTAACACCATAATTTGTCATGATCGGCAAATTCTGTTATCAACACGGATATGCATATGCCCCCCAATTTCAGATATAATATATTATGTTCTGAAATTATTTTCTCAAGCAATCTTCAGTGTCGATGCCCCCAGTCAAAGTTGGCTACCAGTGGAAAAATCGGCTTCTTCGTCGGCATGTAATCCTGCATGAAAAGCTCCAAGGTCTGATCAGCAATCACCACATGCATAATCTTGCATCAGCACGTAATCCTGCCTCACAGTATTCTTCATGCTTGCCGGTGAGCAGGTTGATTTTGTTGAAATTCTCAAAATAAACTGCACGCTCATAGCCACATCAGCCTGCTTCCGCTTCCTGACCATGAACACTGGGTCTCTGATATTTGCCGTCCAACATAGCTGATGGTGAAAACCGACACAGAAGCCGATGCTAGAGTACATTTAGGGCTGGCAGAAAAGCTCGAGGCTCGCGAGCCAGTTCGGCTCGGTCTTAATTTTGGCTCGGCTCGGCCCGGCCCGGTCTTCTTAATGAAGCAAGCCGAGCCTCCATTATAGCTCGTTTGTTAATGAGCCAGCTCGTGAGTCGTTCGCGAACAGTTCGATTAGCTCGATAGGCTCGATTATATATAAATACACCCTTTAATTCTCGAACAAAATGGTAGTTTTTATGTTGGGTGAAGCTTAACTTATCATCCAATAAATAAACCAAGTTTAATATAGATAAAAATCATGTTCAATGTTGAATTATATTTTTTATTTCATTTATTTTTTTATCTCTGTTGACTTAGATTGATATTTTTTCTGCAATATTGTTTTATATTACAACTTCTGTATTATTAATGCATGCCAATAATTATAAAATGCTTCAAATTATATATGTTTTTGTCATCAAAGTTTTAATATACTTAGCTCGTGAGCCTAACGAGCCAGCTCGATCTTCTAAATGAGCCGAGCCGAGCTTCTATTTTAGCTCGTTAGTTTAATGAGTCGAGCCGAGCCAGCTCGTTATTGAAACGAGCTTTTGCGAGCCGAGCCTTAATGAGCCGAGTTGGCTCGTTATCCACCCCTAAGTACACATGCGAGCCGATGGAGCGAGAAGAAACACAAAAATAATCCAACTGCTGATACATTAACTGTCGAGGCACCATCATCCGTTGCACCAGCTAATAATCCAACTTGAAGGTCAAAAACTCTTCCAAAAATACAATATCTTAACGGCAGTAGATGATTGAAATATTAAAAGCCGATAGACATTAGTACTGCAACAGCCGATAGACTAACAATATAATAATCCAACAGCCCGCCGCTGATGCATTATCATCCAACGCACAAACGCATTCCAATTTCCAGGCCGGCAACTAAAAATAGATCTGACGTCTAATCAAGTGATTGAAATACGTTTACTCTGCTGCTCACCAGATGACAGAAGACGCGTCCCACCGGGCGTGCCATTTAGTGTGTTGACGCAAAAATCACCATCTGCCGCTGAAGCTTATTTTTTCGTGCGCCACATACACGTGTACCGTGGCCTCAGAGGAAAAGAAGCCACGATGCTCCATTTCCTGCTCTCCCAGTCCCACCTGTACCGTGGCCTCAGATCCCGTACCTCCTTGATCACGGTCACCTTCTCCCCGATGGCAACCCTGTACTGCAACTCGCCGATGGCCCCGAGCATGGCGCCGATCGCCCACACCCCGTCGCAGCGCGCCTCCACTTGGGCGCCGGGGCGGACATCGATCAGCAGGCACTCGCTCTCCGCCACCACCGGCCTGAAGTTATCCAAGCCCTGCTCCTGGTACTCCGGCTCCTCGTCTGGGCACCACCTCCCGCCGACCCTTTGCACGGCATAGGTCCCGGACTCGGGATCGACCACGTCCAAGACGGTGGCGGGGTACCAGGCGTCGCCGTAGTCTGGGTGGCACCGCAGCAGCTCGACCCTGTCACCGGCCTTGAAGAAAAGGCCGCCGCCGCTCGCCGGAGGACGCTCCTCGTCGCCATCGTCGTCGCTGTCCTCCACCTCGGACGCCGGCGGGCGACGCCGGATGTCCGCCAAATCCACCGTGTCCCGGGCATCTTCCTCGTAGTCGTACTCCACGATGCAGCGCTGCTGGTCCGGCAGCACCGCCACCGTCACCGTCGCCGGGTGCCAGGAGCGGCGGCCGTAGATCTCAACCAGCACCTCGACCTTGTCCCCGACCTCGTAATCCATTGCGTTGTCTTGCTCTTCTTCTGGGACCGCTTGCAATGGGGGAGACGGCCACATCTTCCTGCCCGTGGCGGCGGCAGCGCCGCCCTTCGGTTATGGGGGATTGGGGGTCGATTGGCTATTGAGGCTTTCGTTGGAGCTGGTGGGGGATTGCTGGGGTTTTTGGTGAGGCGGAGTGGCCAGTGTGAATGGAGATGGGGGGAGAAGTTGCGTAGACTTGTACACAGTGAAGGGTCGGACTGGGCGGAGCGGCGCGTCATGAGAAGGCCAACCCGCGGAAGAAAATTGGCTGCGGACCATCCGCAGCTATGTCAATTGCGGACCCAGGGTGTGACACCCCGTGTCACTGAACTCAGCCAGCACCCATCTTGAACTGTACAGAAAACCAAAAAGAAATCAAGTTCAAAATTCGAATTCAATAATTTAAACAATTGTCAAATCCAAGCTTCTGAAGAAACTCAAACTTTTGCAGAACAATGTGAGCAACCAAAAATACCAGTGGATAGCCCTTCTGAAATCAGAATTTTGGAGAATTTTCCATAATTTTTGAAATCCGTCTGATGCCACAATAAAATCCCCAAAACTTAGAAAGTACTCTAATTTGGCGAGTCGGTAGATCTTTTCAAGATCTTTCCAATGGTACTAAATTTACGAATTTTGGAGCTCATTTGCTACTTCAAATGATGTGCCAAAGTTTGGGGAGTTTCACAGTTTGAATAATTCGCGAAAATGAAAAGATGCTGTGGGGCCCGCTCGTCAGCCTCACCACTCTCACTGCGTGCGTTGGCGCTTTTGCGCCATGTCGCCGACGGCGTACGGCGATGCCGCGCGGTGCCCGGACCCGCTCCCGACCGCGGAACGGCTCCAAAACGCGTCCCCGCTCCTCTCTCGGCTCCCTCTCGTTCTCATTTCCTCGCTCCCCGACGCCAAACCCTAGTCTCACTGAACGCCGCCATTGCCGTCGCTTGAGCACGAGCCCCCATCGCCGTCGCGCCAGCTCCAGCCTAGCCTCCACTCTCCGCGGCTTTGCCATGTGGCCTGGAGGCTAGTGCCGAGGTCGTCATCGTACTTCCGCGCCACGAGCCCGCGAATCGGATCGTCTCCTCCAAGTCCGGCCATGGGCTAGCGAGCGCGTCGTCGTCCGTTTCTTCTTCTCTGGTGAGCCTCACTTCGATTCGTTGCTCGATGTGGTTCGCGCCGTCCTTGCGTACCCCTTGGACCTCACTATTTTCCTTCTCCCGCAGTGGAGCCACCGGATTTCGAGTTTTCCCTGCCGTCGGTCTTCACCGCCGCGAGGAGCTCGTCGTCCTCAACCGTCTCCCCGGCTTCCTCGTCCTTCACCGTGCCTGCGCCGACCTTCCTCTCGTCTCGTTGAACCCAGGGACCAAGCCATGAAGCTCCTCGTCGACAGCAGCAAGTCCGCGACGCCGCCGGACCTCAACCGCCCGCCACCGCTCGTCGCCGACCCTACTCCGGCCACCCTCTCCCGCTACGAGTCGTCTAGGTGAATCCCCCTTCCTCCGCGCTTCATTTTCGTGCGCTCGGCCAGCCCCGCGAGCCACCGGAGCTTACTCCGGTGAGCTGCGCCGCCGCCCTCCGGCGACGGTCAGGACCAGCGCACCGTGGGCTGCAGGGTTGGGATGCCCTGCGTCCACGCGGGATCTCGTGTGGCCGCCTTTGTGGCCCCACGTGTGTCCTCGCACGTGACTGGCCAGATCTGGTTTGGCCCGCCCAGATCCAGTGCGGCCCAGGTCGTGTGGTCCTCTGTGTGGCCCCGATATTATTGGTCCGCCCATTTTAATCCTTTTTCCGAATATCTGTAAATAGCCAGAAATTGCCTGAAACTTGTAAAATGTATACTAAATCAAATACACTTCAGAAAAATGTGAATCTAATTTTGTTAGATTCCCCGTGGCATGCTCTGTCCAGGAAAACAGCCAAACTACCTTTTTGCACGTTGTATAGTTTCTGGAAAATACATCTATGCAGGTATTGTTTAATTCCTTATAAATCATCTGTTGCTCCATAAATCTTAAATCTTGGCATGCTTGTTAAGCAACTGATTACACACATACGGAGCATTTTTCCACTGTCATATGTTGCCTAATTATTTTCTTATGAGTTAAATCGTTCTCTGCGTTGCATAAATTATTATAAATAATCCGTATTACAATAAATCGTCAAACTTCACAGTAAATCACTTCCAGTGGTGGGTTTCACCAGAAAAATGCCACTGGACATAAATTAATTTTCTAAATCAGATTATTTATTTAATCAACTCAAGTTGATGAAATGGTTAACTTAATTGAAAGTCAATGAAGGAAATACTTCAGACGAAATTAATTCACAAAGTTAATCATTTGCACTTACAGTGTAAATGACTATCCCATCAAGTAATTAAATCCTTAATTGCATCATATTACTTGCATCTAACTTGCATTATTTCCTTGTCATAACGTGTAGTGACAGAGAAAAAACGACTCCGGAGCCACTGGACTTCCAGCTGCCGGAGGAGGAGGCACAGGAGGAGGAGCAGCAGGACACTGACACCCCCGCTGACCCTATTAGCATAGCTCCTGAGCCAGGCAAGCCCTGTGCATGCCTCCCTAATTAGGATTTTTGTTTTCTCACTTGATTGGGGCTAGTAAATTGTTTGTGCATTAGGTTTAGTAGGAGTTGATGTGAAACCTTAGAACTGCATTAGGACTACCCTTCCATATACTACCTTTGTGTCCTATTTTTGTAGATGTGGTCTAGGTCACGTTAGAACATGCTATGCTTAGGTTCTAGCGAATGGTAGAAGACGAGTAATAGGTCCCACCCGCGAGGTAGGAATCACCCTGGATTGTACTAGATGGATTTAGGATTTATTGAGACCGGACAGGGATTGTTGTATAGGATGGTTGGAGAAGGCTGGGTCTTCACGGTGGTAGCCCCGTCTGTGTTGATTGAGGACCGTTCGTTGTTAGCCCTGTTGAGCAAGTTCGAACGTACTGATCACATGCTAGTGTTTTTATGGGCCTAGTAAACTTAGTAGCTTGGGTTGCCCTGGTGTGCGGCGGAAGCCTGCCCTTTCTATCATGGTATTCAGGAGAGAATGGATGCTTCCCAATCGGGGCGTACGTCTGGGACGGGGACCGTGCGGGAAGGCCTTTCTCGGGAGGGGTTGGACACAACCTAGCTTCAGGGGGACCCTTGCAAACGGTTGCCGCATGCGACTTTACGCGTGTGCGTCGTGTGGTCAGGTTTTCTCCTGCAGGATGTACATCGATGCCGCCGCTCTCGGTCAAGAGCAACCTTGCTCACCGCGCCACATCGTAGTGTGATATGATTGATGATGATGCTAGCTTGCTATTATTTATATTTACATATCTTGCTATATAATGTCATCCTTGATGTATTGTTACTTATATCTGTTTTAGGTATATACGCACTGTTTTACTGGATAAGTACTTAACTTGAAAATAAAACTTGAAAGTAAGGACCAAGTAATTAGTGCGAGTTATGCTATCGAGTCAGCCACCCTTTTGTAGCCTTGCATATTAGGAGTCGGCTTTAGATAGCCACGTTGACGGGTAAGTCTTGCTGAGTATTAGTTGCTCAGGGTTTGGCTCTTTATGTTTTTATTGCAGGTAGCACCTTTATCCTTGACTCTACGGGTGGAGGTGGACAGTGGAATGGCCAGCTTCCCTTTGGTTGGACAGCCCACTTCAGCCAGGCCACGTCTAGTGTACACCGCCCCCAATGGGCAGCGGTACCTTGCACCTCCACAGTACCAGAGACAGCCACAGCAGCAGCAGCGTCAGCAGCAGCAGCAGGCAGGCAGAGGCTTTCCGTGCTTCAACTGTGGACAGGTGGGGCACTTCGCGCGTGACTGCCGTGCAGCACCTAGGCAGAACAACGCGCAGAAGGCTCCAGTTCAGTCAGCAGGACAGCAGCGCCAGCGGGGCAGGAACGCACCAGTCAGGACTGGGCGCGTCAACTACACCACTGCAGAGGAGGTTCCAGAGGGTGAGCAGGTTTTAGCTGGTACGTTCTCTATGCATCACGAGCCCGTGGTTATCTTGTTTGATTAAGGTGCATCACATGACTTTATCAGCCTATCTTGCACTCGTCGTTTGGGTCTTGTTCTATCTTCTATGGAGACTCCCTATCTGATCAGTACCCCAGGAGGCCGTATTGTCACTCGCCGGTTTGTTAGCAGGGCCCCTCTTGATCTCGTTGGATAGATATACCCGACCCATCTCATTGTGTTGGACGGTGAGGGTTTAGATGTGATTCTTGGGATGAGCCGGATGAAGTTCCATAAGGCTGTTCTTGATATCTCTCTTCGTTCAGTTCACTTGGATTCTCCTATGCATGGCAAGGCCACTCTTCAGCTATCTTTGTTGGCCCCATCGCGACCGTCAGTGCATCAGGCCGTTGGCAAAAAGAGTCTGGATGTGATACCTGTGGTGCGTCAGTACCCAGATGTGTTTCCAGATGATTTGTCAGGCATGCCACCAGATCGAGATGTGGAGTTCCGCATTGACTTGCAGCCAGGCACAACACCTATCTCCAGAAGACCGTACAAAATGCCCCCTAATGAGTTAGCTAAGTTGAAGGTGCAGTTGAAGGAGCTTTTGGACAAGGGTTTCATTCGTCCAAGCTCTTCACCTTGGGGTTGTCCCGCCTTGTTTGTGAAGAAGAAGGATCACGCGCTCAGGCTATGTGTGGATTATAGGCCACTGAATGTTGTGACTATCAAGAACAAGTATCCGTTGCCTCGCATTGATATCTTGTTCGATCAGCTAGCTAGAGCCAAGGTGTTCTCTAGGATTGATCCTGCTTTCTCTACCAGATATGGACTCTATGAGTACTTGGTGATGTCTTTCGGTTTGACCAATGCACCTGCTTACTTCATATACCTGATGAACTCAGTATTCATGCTAGAGTTGGACAAGTTTGTCGT
This sequence comes from Eragrostis curvula, assembly GCA_007726485.1. NCBI lineage: Eukaryota > Viridiplantae > Streptophyta > Magnoliopsida > Poales > Poaceae > Eragrostis > Eragrostis curvula. The sequence continues at coordinate 30,196 of RWGY01000461.1, read as the reverse complement.
GGTTTTCATTGACGACATTCTGATCTATTCAGAGACAGAGGAGGAGCACGAGCAGCACCTCCGTATTGTGTTGCAGCGTTTGCGAGATCACCGGCTGTACGCTAAGTTCAGCAAGTGTGAGTTCTGGCTTAGTGAGGTGCCTTTCCTTGGGTTATATCAGCTGAGGGCATAGCTGTTGATCCAAGCAAGGTGCATTATGTTCTGGATTGGAGTGCACCTAAGACCGTCTCTCAGATTCGTAGCTTTTTGGGTTTGGCTAGTTATTACTGTCGGTTCATTCCGAACTTCTCTAAGATCTCCAAGCCCATCACTGAGTTGCTGAAGAAGAATGTGAGGTTTGTGTGGAGCCCGCAGTGTGGGGAGGCATTCCAGAATCTGAAGAAGCTTCTCACTACCGCTTCAGTTTTAGCCGAGTCTGATATCACAAAGCCATTTGATGTATATTGTGATGCTTCTGGTACTGGTCTTGGTTGTGTGCTGATGCAGGATGGCAGGGTGATTCCTTATGTCTCTCGGCAGCTTAAGCGACATGAGGAGCATTACCCCACCCATGACCTTGAGCTTGCAGCTATCGTAAATGTTTCAAAGTATGGTGGCATTATCTGTTGGAAAATCTGGTGCATATCTATACCGATCACAAGAGCCTCAAGTATATCTTCACGCAGTCAGATCTTAATATGCGTCAGAGGAGATGGTTAGAGCTGATCAAGGACTATGACTTGAAGATTCACTACCATCCAGGAAGGCTAATGTGGTTGCTGATGGTTTGAGTCGCAAGGCTCATTGCAATAACCTTATCGCTGCTCCGTATGCAGAGGCAGAGCTCAGTCTTCGAGTGTATGCTTATGGCTCTTTGGCTAATATATCGCTTGTTCCGACCTTGCGTGATGAGGCGCACACGTCCAAGTATTCTATCCACCCTGGCAGCAACAAGATGTATCAGGACTTGAGGAGTCACTTCTAGTGGACTCGCATGAAGCGGGAGGTCGCACAGTATGTTTCTGAGTGTGACATTTGCAGGAGAGTCAAGGCAAATCATGTGAAGCCTATCGGTTTGCTGCAGCCTTTGAGTATTCCTGCTTGGAAGTGGGAGGATATCAGCATGGATTTCATTGTTGGGTTGCCTCTCACATCGCAGAAGCATGACTCTATTTGGGTGATTGTTGATCGACTGACTAAGTCAGCTCATTTTATCCCCGTGCACACCCGCTATAATGTGAAGAAGTATGCTGAGTTGTACATCGCTCGGATTCTCTGTTTGCATGGAGTGCCCAAGACTATCGTTTCCGATCGGGGACCTCAGTTTGTTTCACGTTTCTGGGAGCAAGTGCATGCATCCTTAGACACCAGATTAACTTGCAGTGCAGCTTATCACCCTCAGACAGATGGTCAGACCGAGAGGGTGAATAAGATTCTTGAGGATATGCTTCGCGCTTGTGTGCTCACTCACAGCAAGAATTGGGAGGAATGCTTACCACTAGCAGAGTTCTCTTATAACAACAGTTATCAGGAGAGCATCAAGATGGCGCCCTTTGAGGCTTTGTATGGACGTCGTTGTCGGACTCCCCTTAATTGGGTTGAGTCTGGCGAGCGATTCACCTTTGGGACTAAGTTAATAGCAGAGGCTGAGGAGACTGTGCGGCACATTTAGCCCAACTTGAGGGCAGCCAAGTCTCAGCAGAAGAGCTATGCTGATAGGAGACGCCGACCGTTGGTATTTACAGTTGGTGACCATGTATACGTTCGTGTCTCCCCCATGAAGGGTGTACATCGGTTTGGTGTCAGAGGGAAGCTAGCACCCCGATACATTGGACCGTTCCGGATATCTGAGCAGTGTGGACCCGTTGCTTATAGATTGGAGTTGCCCTCCAACCTCTCTGGTGTTCACAATGTCTTCCATGTATCACAGTTGAGGAAATGTTTGAAGACCCCTGTAGATGTGGTAGTCAGTGATGTGGAGCAGCTTGAGCCAGATCTCACTTATCCAGAGCAGACCATCAAGATCATTGATCAGAAGGACCGAGTCACCCGCAAAAGCACCACCAAATTCTTCAAGGTGCAGTGGAGCAACCACTCTGAGGCCAAGGCCACGTGGGAGACAGCGGAGTTCTTGAACTCCTATTTTCCCGGTTTTCTACCTCCGAGGTGCGTTGTTAAGTTGTTCCATTTTGTATCTTATTCTTTGCTCTTTTGCCAATCATTTTTCATTCCTGCTCTTTAATCTCGGGGCGAGATTCTTTTAAGGTGGGAGGGCTGTGACACCCCGTGTCACTGAACTCAGCCAGCACCCATCTTGAACTGTACAGAAAACCAAAAGGAAATCAAGTTCAAAATTCGAATTCAATAATTTAAACAATTGTCAAATCCAAGCTTCTGAAGAAACTCAAACTTTTGCATAACAATGTGAGCAACCAAAAATACCAGTGGATAGCCCTTCTGAAATCAGAATTTTGGAGAATTTGCCATAATTTTTGAAATCCGTCTGATGCCACAATAAAATCCCCAAAGCTTAGAAAGTACTCTAATTTGACCAGCTGCCATTTTAATTCCCTTTGGAGTCCAGATGTGCATGTTGGCCAGTTGATAGATCTTTTCAATATCTTTCCAATGGTACCAATTTTGCGAACTTTGGAGCTCATTCGCTACTCAAATGATGTGCCAAAGTTTGGGGAGTTTCACAGTTTGAATAATTCGCAAAAATGAAAAGATGACGTGGGGCCCGCTCGTCAGCCTCGCCACTCTCACTGCGCGCGTCGGCGCTTTTGCACCACGTCGCCGACGGCGTACGACGACGCCGCGCGGTGCCCGGACCCGCTCCTAGCCGCGGAACGGCTCCAAAATGCGTCCCCGCTCCTCTCTCGGCTCCCTCTCGTTCTCATTTCCTTGCTCCCCGGCGCCAAACCCTAGTCTCACCGAGCACCGCCATTGCCGTCGCTTGAGCACGAGCCCCCATCGCCGTCGCGCCAGCTCCAGCCTAGCCTCTACTCTCCGCGGCTTCGCCATGTGGCCTGGAGGCTAGTGCCAAGGTCGTCATTGTACTTCCGCGCCACGAGCCCGCGAATCGGATCGTCTGCTCCAAGTCCGGTCATGGGCTAGCGAGCGCGCCGTCGTTCGTTTCTTCTTCTCTGGTGAGCCTCACTTCGATTCGTTGCTCGACGTGGTTCGCGCCGTCCTTGGGTACCCCTTGGACCTCACCGTTTTCCTTCTCCTGCAGTGGAGCCACCGGATTTCGAGTTTTCTCCGCCATCGGTCTTCACCGCCGCGAGGAGCTCGTCGTCCTCTACCGTCTTCCCGGCTTCCTCGGCCTTCACCGTGCCTGCGCCGACCTTCCTCTCGTCTCCTTGAAGCCCAGGGACCAAGCCGTGAAGCTCCTCGTTGACAGCAGCATGTCCGCGACGCCGCCGGACCTCAACTGCCCGCCTTCGCTCGTCGCCGACCCTACTCCGGCCACCCTCTCCCGCTACGAGTCGTCTAGGTGAATCCCCCTTCCTCCGCGCTTCATTTTCGTGCGCTCGGCCAGCCCCGCGAGCCAGCGGAGCTTACTCCGGTGAGCTACGTCGCCGCCCTCCGGCGACGGTCCGGGCCAGCGCACCGTGGGCTGCAGGGTTGGGATGCCCTGCGTCCACGCGGGATCTCGTGTGGCCGCCTTTGTGGCCCCACGTGTGTCCTCGCACGTGACTGGCCAGATCTGGTTTGGCCCGCCCAGATCCAGTGCGGCCCAGGTCGTGTGGTCCGCCCATTTTAATCCTTTTTCCGAATATCTGTAAATAGCCAGAAATTGCCTGAAACTTGTAAAATGTATACTAAATCAAATACACTTCAGAAAAATGTGAATCTAATTTTGTTAGATTCCCCGTGGCATGCTCTGTCCAGGAAAACAGCCAAACTACCTTTTTGCACGTTGTATAGTTTCTGGAAAATACATCTATGCAGGTATTGTTTAATTCCTTATAAATCATCTGTTGCTCCATAAATCTTAAATCTTGGCATGCCTGTTAAGCAACTGATTACACACATACAGAGCATTTTTCCACTGTCATATGTTGCCTAATTATTTTCTTATGAGTTAAATCATTCTCTGCGTTGCATAAATTATTATAAATAATCCGTATTACAATAAATCGTCAAACTTCACAGTAAATCACTTCCAGTGGTGGGTTTCACCAGAAAAATGCCACTGGACATAAATTAATTTTCTAAATCAGATTATTTATTTAATCAACTCAAGTTGATGAAATGGTTAACTTAATTGAAAGTCAATGAAGGAAATTCCTCAGACGAAATTAATTCACAAAGTTAATCATTTGCACTTACAGTGTAAATGACTATCCCATCAAGTAATTAAATCCTTAATTGCATCATATTACTTGCATCAACCTTGCATTATTTCCTTGTCATAACGTGTAGTGACAGAGAAAAAACAACTCCGGAGCCACTGGACTTCCAGCTGCCGGAGGAGGAGGCACAGGAGGAGGAGCAGCAGGACACTGACACCCCCGCTGACCCTATTAGCATAGCTCCTGAGCCAGGCAAGCCCCGTGCATGCCTCCCTAATTAGGATTTTTGTTTTCTCACTTGATTGGGGCTAGTAAATTGTTTGTGCATTAGGTTTATTAGGAGTTGACGTGAAACCTTAGAACTGCATTAGGACTACCCTTCCATATACTACCTTTGTGTCCTATTTTTGTAGATGTGGTCTAGGTCACGTTAGAACATGCTATGCTTAGGTTCTAGCGAATGGTAGAAGACGAGTAATAGGTCCCACCCGCGAGGTAGGAATCACCCTGGATTGTACTAGATGGATTTAGGATTTGTTGAGACCGGACAGGGATTGTTGTATAGGATGGTTGGAGAAGGCTGGGTCTTCACGGTGGTAGCCCCCGTCTGTGTCGATTGAGGACCGTTCGTTGTTAGCCCTGTTGAGCAAGTTCGAACGTACTGATCACATGCTAGTGTTTTTATGGGCCTAGTAAACTTAGTAGCTTGGGTTGCCCTGGTGTGCGGCGGAAGCCTGCCCTTTCTATCATGGTATTCAGGAGAGAATGGATGCTTCCCAATCGGGGCGTACGTCTGGGACGGGGACCGTGCGGGAAGGCCTTTCTCGGGAGGGGTTGGACACAACCTAGCTTCAGGGGGACCCTTGCAAACGGTTGCCGCATGCGACTTTACGCGTGTGCGTCGTGTGGTCAGGTTTTCTCCTGCAGGATGTACATCGATGCCGCCGCTCTCGGTCAAGAGCAACCTTGCTCACCGCGCCACATCGTAGTGTGATATGATTGATGATGATGCTAGCTTGCTATTATTTATATTTACATATCTTGCTATATAATGTCATCCTTGATGTATTGTTACTTATATCTGTTTTAGGTATATACGCACTGTTTTACTGGATAAGTACTTAACTTGAAAATAAAACTTGAAAGTAAGGACCAAGTAATTAGTGCGAGTTATGCTATCGAGTCAGCCACCCTTTTGTAGCCTTGCATATTAGGAGTCGGCTGTAGATAGCCACGTTGACGGGTAAGTCTTGCTGAGTATTAGTTGCTCAGGGTTTGGCTCTTTATGTTTTTATTGCAAGTAGCACCTTTATCCCTGACTCTACGGGTGGAGGTGGACAGTGGGATGGCCAGCTTCCCTTTGGTTGGACAGCCCACTGAGAGACCGATGAGTGATCTCCTCTCGAGTCCGCATCTTCATGGCTTTGGATGCGGATTCACTTGTATCGTGAACGCGTGCGCTTGTATCTTAGACTTGTATCGTTGAACTTCCGCTGGGCTACTCGATGTTTTAATTGAACTAATGTAATCACTTTAAGACTTAATTTGTGCTTTTTATGTGATGTACTATTGTGTCCGTTTACCGGCACTTCCGACTCGATCCTGCGAAAAGCGGAGACGCTTCACAGGGCAATCGGACGGCAGCATACGGCGGCTTGGCTCCAGCGGGAACTGCAGCGTCGGCTCGGGCGCTCGGCTCTCTTCACCGAATGACATGTCGATCGAGCCGGAGAAAAGAAAAGGAAAAGAAAAAGAAAAACGCAATCGACCAGATCGGGATTAGGCCTGCTAATGGTCTGTAACCCGCCCCGCACCCACCCACTCCACACGTAATTAGCTTGTTTCTTCACTCCAGCCCCACCCGCAAAAAGCAATTAATTACCCCACCCCGCCAGTGCGCATGTACCCAGACCAACCACCCCGCCATTTGATCCCATGGGTTTGCCACGGGTTCCACCCATGGCAGTACATCGTGGTGCATGCACGCACAAGCGACGCTGTGAGCATGGCTCGGCGGGTGGTCCACGGGACCTTAGCAGCACCTGCTAGTTGAACTGCCAATCGTAAGCACAGATTGGTAACATGCTGGGTGCGTTAGAGCATCTCCAGCAAGGACCCTACTTAAGCTCCTACTCTATTATTTAGGGTCTTGAGTCAAAATATCATCTCCAGCAGGGACCCTACTTGGCCTCGAATTTTGCATGCCCCCTCAAATTCCACCTCCAAGCCCTCATTTCTAGGGTCCTCCAATCCTCCTTCTTATTTGTGGGTCCCACCACTTTTTTTTTTCACAAAATAGGGTCTTGGGCTACTTTACTACAGGAGTTGAAACCAAATTTTGAGACCTTATTTTTACATGCTGGCTTGGAAAACAAAAATAAAAGCCTTATTTTGAGATCCATCGCTGGAGATGCTCTTACAGATTAGTTACAGATGATTTGTACGTGTGCTGGCTGGCTGCATGCACAAGCACCTTTTCATCTCCTCATAAACAAACGACCATACAATTTGTCCATTAACATACTCCTATAATAATACGTATCAACACAAAGATCCTCTATCGCCTTCGACGGCACAAAAATATGATTTTGATTCTTCAGGCGGTATTTCTGATTTACAAGCCTCGAGAGGTGTGGGACTCTTAATTCATTTGTAACATGCAAATTTCTCAAAGAACACTACGGGTGTGTTTGGTTGGGCTGTGGCCGTCAAAAAAGCTGCTGTGGGCTGTGAGCTGTGAAAAAAGCTGCTGTGGGATTTAAGCTGTGAGAAAGTTAAAAGCCGTTTGGTGAAACAGCTGTGGCTTTTTGGAAACTGACTACATGTTATGTATATGTATGTATATACACACACATATATAACATATTCATATGTATATAAATGTACACACTTGTATATAATATTTATATATACATACATAATGTATATGTATGTTTTATAAATATTATATGTACATATACATATATATGTATATATTATAAATATTTTATGTCTATATAAATATTATAAATAAATATGTACATTTTTATATAATATTTATACCTACATATGTAAATGTATATGTATGTTTTACAAATACTATATGTACATACACATATATATGTTAATATTATAAATATTTTATGTATATATAAATATTATAAATATTTTATGCATATTATAAATATTCATATGTATATGTGTACATATATATGTATGTATGTATGTATACATGTATATGGGTAATTTCTTCATACTTGTGAAAGCCAAAGTCCAAAAAAGCACCTTCCTACCTGCTTTCAGAAATGAACTAGACAAAAGCTGCTTTTAGCTGTGACTTTTTTTGACAGCCAACCCGTTTGGTTGGGATTTTGGCTTTTTTGGAAAGCCAAAGCCAAAAAAAGTCCAACCAAACACAACAGCTGCTCAAAATATGGTACAGATTATCGGTGAGTAAACAGGCATGTAAGTACAGATTATCAAGAACAAAAATACATGCTGTGAATTCAGTTTGTCAAGCATAAGTCACAAATACACAAGACAAATGTCACCTTCTTCCTGTCAGAACAAATGTTACACTTCCTCACACATTAAACTAACTGTCAGGGTTCTTGAGTTTGGAAGAGATGGCTTGCAACAAACCTCTGCACTTATTCAACAACTGAACTGGTACAACAAGTTGTTTTGCCTTGAAATCTTTCAGTGTGGCAGAGTGCAAGTTAGCCTTAACCTGATTCATAGTAAAAGTAGATGTCAGAAATTCAAGGCCATGGAAACAAGATTTACCAGACAGCGGTAGTATTTTAACCGTAGAAACAGAAACCTAAGCAATTATTTTTCGGAAATATATTGGCGGATGAATTAGTCTACAAGAACTGACCGTAGAAATTACATGGTGCTGGTGAATTGAAAACCATGTACTAATTACTTTAGGGAGATATAGCTACTGGTCCTATCTGTGTAACACTAAACATAATACTTGCCAAATAATTCGACTACCAGTGACAAAACAATTATATATTTGGAGTACTGTAGAAGATGATAGTACAGACATGAAAAACCTCGGTGCTTCTCTCTTTCAGTGGTGACAATAACCTCATTGGAGGTGCGTTCTCTCTCATTTAGCAACAATTGATTTCTAATCTACTACAACAAAATCAGGGACATAACAATTGAAGAACTCACCTTGCGATTGGGTAGGGGCAGCAACCGGGTGAAACTATGTCACTACTGTGCACCTCCTTGTCCTGGCAAAAAGCATAGAAAAGCATGTTGGAATTACAATATGCACTAAAAACTGAATTCAGTGCAGGTATGAACAGCACACAACACAACAGGACTTGATACTGTTGGTTTGACAAACAGGATAGGATACTCTATCCTACTAGTATGCAATATGATGGTGAAGTTCAGTTCAGAATCTGATTTATACTAGTGCTTCTACATTTATTCCACCTAATTATATCAAATTCACTCTTCTCGGTTGATCATCTTGGTGAAATTCTAACAAGGTTAATACAAATGGTGATTAAGGAAGTCATAGCCTGCTTGACAAGAAACTGAGACCATTGTGTTCGACAATGTTGTACACTGTCTTGTCATATCAGGAAAAAGGGACCAAGACTGCACGCAGCACAAAGTAGTTTGAGACAAACTTTTCACCAGTGGACAAGTCAATGTTACAAGATTAGTTATGTGCTCTGCTTTGTGAAAGCAAAATCTCCAACTGGTCTTCGAACACTCTACGATCTGAATCGTATGAAGCACTAATGTGTAAGGAAGGAGGCAATTTCAGGCATTTCCGGCATCCTGACCTTGGGATCGTGAGGAAGGAAGCAGAGGCACGCGCGAGGGTGCCGGGTCGTTGTTGAATGCGGCGGTAGGTCGACGGCGAAGTACACCGTGGCGCTTCCACGAGGAGGCCACGGGCAGAGATCCGGCGAAGGATACCGCAGGTCAACTGCGAGGCGGCGGCAGTGAAGAACGGCGGCTCGATCTCCACACAGGGGGCAGTAGAGGAGGAATGGACTCGCCGCCGTCTCTACCCTCGCCGTCTCGCCGCCGGCTCTACTCTATCCGCGTCACTCTGCCCGCCGGCCGCAGCAGCTTGGTGGGTCGTGTGTGGACTGTGGAGTTGAATGGGCAATACCCGCGGGTTTCGACCCATGGAAACCCAAGGAACACGACCCGTTCCAACCCTCTGATGCTATCTACCCAACCCAACCCGCTGGAAACATGAACCCGCTTCAACCCATCCAAAGCCCACCAAAGTCAAAACCCAACCCACAGAACCCATTTCACCCCAACCCATTAGCAGCCCTAACCGGGATCGGGCCGGTGCTGCTCCTCCGATCCCAGGAGCGGCGATCCACGGCGGCGATGATCTTCTCCCCTGGCCGCGGTCCAAGACGGCGCCCTCCGCCTCCCGGTTTTCATCGGCGACGGCTGGCGCTTCCTCCTCCTGGTCTCGGGCGACGACGGCAGATGCTCGCCTCCTCCGACCGTTGTCGGCGGCGACATGGGCGCCCTCCTCTCCTGGCCGTGGTCAAGGCGAGCGAGTGTGTATTGTCTCCTACTCTTGATTGCTTACTGTTGCGTTTGATGAATTTCCATGTTGATTCCAAAGGCGGCAAAAAGAGAAGACATACATTCAGGTCCATGTTTATTTCAGTGGTCTGTAGCTCGCAAATGACATATGGATGAATTGATGGTTGCAAAGATTGTTGCTGACCACAAGAACCAAGGACAAATGAAGCTCGTATGTGGACATATGGAGATATAGCAATGGACATATGGAAGAATTGATGGACCTGATATGAGAATTCACACTAATGATATTGAAGATATAGCACTGGACATATGAAAGAAGCTCGTAAGGACAAATGAAGCAGCGTGCTTCAATACTTACTGAAGAGGAACTCTGTAGCTTTATGTGTCAACTTTTTTATCAGCAAATTGATAGACCACTGCTTGCAGTGTCATATGAGTCTTGTTGCTGAAAGTGTATGGCCACCATAGTAGTGCAGGAATTAAAGCAACTAGCTTATGGTCAAGTCCGAGCGGCAATAGTTTTTTGTAATAGGATGTGATCCTTTTGATTGTAAATTGGCAGTATTGGGCTGCTGAGCACATTATGTATACTGGTCATTAAAATTTCTGGCTTTTATGTATGTGTTTCTTCCTGATATGAAGGTACTGGCATTTTGGCGATAATTTTTTGCCTAAGGGGAGTTCCATTTCAATTTCACTCAAACCAGGAGTACAGTACATGTTGAGTACAAGGAGTTTCGTGAGTGCATTAAAAAATATCAAATATTGTATATCCTTCAACAAATATCAACCTGGAAAATGTTATCATCTCCATGATCCCCGGCAGTTGCGACCACATTGACCTCGTCATCCTTTTGCTCGGCGGCGGCGTCTTGCTCATGTCCGGTGGTGCTTTGCTCGGTGTTGACAGAACATAGTTGTAAGGATTGAAGGACAAAGCTGCAGTAATATAATTCAAGCAAGATGATCAGCCCAGAAAAAAAATTACACATGGGAAAAAGTACAATTCAAAGTTATTCGCTGAAACATTCTTGCAAGGGTAAAAAGCTGGATCATACGATGTCTTAGGCTGCACGATCTCGGCAGCCGCTTCCTTGACGACGGAGACGTTGCGAGCAGGTGGCATAGGCGGCGCGGCTGCATCATCTTGATGGACGACGAGATCGGATTGCAGCATCGGGTTGGTTGATTCCTTGAGTACAGAGGTCTCGACAGCAAGCTTCGACAACTCGATCTCGTCGGCTTTCGCTTCCGTCGGGCGAGAGTCAACCATGGCGCCGCCTATAGCAGCGTCGTCTCCGGTAGGAACTAGGGCTTCGTCGATCACGTTTGCCCCGTCTCGTCGCTTCGTTGGTTTTCGATGACTGCCTTTTCTTTCGGTTGTCGAAGCTGAGCCGAGTCGATGGCTGCCGTTCAACGAGCCGAGCTGATCGTGGGAGAGATTCAATCCTAGTCCACCACCATCCAATCTCCACGTGTCGACAATCGAGGCTGGGTCCGCATTTGACACAGCTGCAGACGGTCCGCAGCCAATTTTCTTCCCAACCCGCAGCCCATCCATCCGGCTCCACGCCCATGCATGCGCAACGCCCGTCCAAGCCTCCGCATGGGTGCCACTTATACCCAGCTTTTTCCTCTACCGCACAAACCAGCGGGGCCCGCAATGCCTTGGAGCTCGTGTTCAGCTCGGCGCAAACTGTTGCGCCAAGTGCTGTGTTCCTTACCTTTTCTCTTTCATCCAAATAGGAATCTTTCCGATGTGTCCGGCTATACACCCTCGCGATGGGCTTGCTCTGATGCATCTTGCATGGGGAAACTACGCTGCTGCTGTTGTTGCGTTGCTCTCACAGTGACAGCCTGACAGGACGTGAGGTGGGAAACGACCTCCACACCTCACTCAACCCACGGTGAAGACGAACCCCATATTGATCGAAGGGCACAGACCGATTCGAGTCCGGTGCTGCACGGGAAAATTAAACACTCAGTCGAGAATCAGGTGGGATGAGGATTTTTTGTACCGTACTCCCTCCGTCAAATTTAAATAAGACAAGAGGTCAAACATAATATATAAAAGTCAACAACGACAGTTTTTGGGGATGGAGGGAGTACTTCCTTTTTTTTCCGAGAACATGCCGTAACACACATTTCATTAAGCGGAGAAAGAGAAAATACACGAGATGGATTGGCGCCCAAGATGAGCGTCCATCCGACTTGACACACACCAGGCTCCTAGATTGTACTTACAAAAAATTATTGTGCAACCTACGACCTTCTATTACATCACTGGACCCACTAATATCCTCCTCGATGAAGCGCGAAAGCTGTTTGATGCCAGCCCTGATCCAGTCACGACCCTCCATTTGAATCTGCCCTACCAGCGTTGATGGTTGAGTTCTTAGCCTATTGAAAACTCTGTTGTTTCGTGAGCACCACAAGCGAGTCAAACCCCTTTCTCGCTGTGCCCTGACCACTTTCTTTCTCGACGTCAGCCACCATTCGACCAAGCTTTCCCCTGCAATCGGCATTAGCTGCTGGTAACCTGCCGGCCTCAGAATTTTAAACCAACATTCCCTGCTGTAGGGGCATTCCAGCAGGAGATGATCAATGAACTCTTCCACCTGGTCACAAAGTGCACAGTTGCCATAGTTTTGCATGTTGTGCCGTTGCAATCTTTCTGAGGTCCAGCAATTAATGATGGTACAGCGCTAGCCAGAAGAAAAATTTGCACTTCATTGGCACGCGTACTTTCCATACCTCTTTACCCCCCCCCCCCCCCCCCCCCCCCCCCGGAAGAGGATCGCCTGAAGTATGAGCGCCCTGCCTTAAGTGTGACTTTAAACGACTTGAGCCGTCGGATCGAAGTTCAACGGTCGAGATCGATAGCTACAGCGATCAGACACTGTTGCTACAGTTCCCTGAAACAGTAAATCAATCACTGTTGCTACAGTTTTACTGCAAATCACTGTAGCACCAGCCTCATTTCACTGTTCAAACAGTGCCCCGCTGCCGTGAATCGCTTTTAAGGCAGCCGATCCGCGCCCCCCCCCCCCCCCCCCCCTCCCCCCCTCTCATGTATTCCTGACCGTGGAAAGAAGCAGCATATGCACTTGACGCCAAGTATTTTCCATCCGCCGACCACTCCCAAATAAACCGGTCCTTGACCTGCTGCTGTAGGGGGTAACCATAAACTAGATCCCATACCATGCAGTACTCACGCGTAACTTGAACCGTCCTTGCTCCTCTGATGTCTTTGCCCCATAAATTTGCCTCCAACGCTTCTGCAACCGTCCTTGTGTTCTGGATCCTCGTCGGCACTGCCTGAAACATGTTGGGTGCTAAATATTTGATCGATTGGCCTTGCAGCCATCTGTCTGTCCAGAAACGCGTCGTCCTGCCATCTCTGACCTCCACGAGTAGCGAAGCTTCAAACATTGTGATCACCTGCTTCTCATTGTTGATCGGTAGCTTAGTCCAAGTGCGGTCCGGTTCCGTACGTTCCAGCCACAACCATCGAAGCCTTAGTGCGTATCTGAAAAGCCTCATATCCATAATGCCAAGGCCACTCCTATCTTTCGGCCTGATTACCTTCTGCCATCCAACAAGGCAGTGTCCCCCTGATACGGCATCAGTGCCCCTCCAAAGGAATGCGTGCATAATTTTTTCTATCGCTCTGATTGCCCATGGTGGTAGAATTATGGTGATCGCCATGTGCACTGGGATAGCTGACAACGTGGTCTTTACCAGCGTTGATCGACCTCCTATGTTTATGAGACCCGACTTCCATGTAGGGAGGCGATCCGCAACCGCATCGACCAAAGGCTGAGTATCAGATTTCTGAAGCTTGTAGATCGACAATGGAAGACCCAAGTATTTGCACGGGAATTGGTTGACGGCACATGGGAAGTGTTGTTGGATTAGCTCCGCTACCTGTTCTCCGCATCTGATTGGGATTATTTGGCATTTACCCACATTCGTGCTAAGTCCTGTTGCAGCCTCGAAACACTCCAGAATCGACTTCATAAGCACCAGATCCTGTGCCATCGGTGCCAGCCTTCCAGGAATACCACCAGGTCGTCCGCGTAAAGCGACGCTCTGAATCTCATTTGTCGACACCGTAACGACGTGAAGAAGCTCTGAGAATCTGCCAATTGTATCATCCTGCTAATTCCTTCCATTACCAGTTCAAACAACATCGGAGACAAGGGATCACCTTCCCGTAGAGCACGACCATGACATATCCTTAGACTCGGATTTCCATTCACTAGCACTTGTGTACTTCCTTTTTTCGATTTTTCCTTTCCTTTTGTCCAGAGTTTACAGAGTCTACATGCCGTGACTTGCGGCCACAATTCGATCGCGACGCCCAAGGCACGACGACCCGGACCACCTCTACGCACGGGCACGGCACGCACACAACTGAAGAAGGTGCAGGTAGAAAACAGATTCATATCGAACAAATTTACAGTAGCAGTGAATCAACGACAGCTCCTTCTCGGCACCAATTCTGACGTGTTGCTGACCGCTAGGCCAACGTCCTCAGAGGACAGCTACGCCGCTTGTCGTCGTCATGACCGCAGGTGTGCTCGCCGAAGTAGGTGCTGAGCAGAGGAAAGCAGCCACAGCTCGAACTGCTGCACCTGACGCTTGGCCAGGAGCCGCAGTCATCCTTGTAGGCACAGCGGAAGCAGAGCCTGCCAACAATGAGATCAATGGATCCGTGATTGGGTTGGCTGATCTTCTCAGGATTGTGTACTGAAGGTTTCGGTTTATGAGAGAACTTGGCCTGAGAACGTTATCAAGTTGAGAGAACAGATTAGCTAGAGGGGAATGTATTTATGATCTAACGGTGGCAACAAATAAGGTAATGTGGCGCGCTGCAGAGAAATATGAGTTAATAAGAACTCTATAGTGTAGTAGATAACATGTTGCTGGTGAGAGGTGAGACTCGAACCCAGGCCAACTGGCACCAAAAACGTAATTACCACTGAATCACGCAAAGCATTTGTGACTACAAGCGATTCTATTTGTATAAGAAATATAATAACCAATTTGATTTGTATAAGAAATATAAAAACCTGGACAGTTGAATTCAAGTCGAACTCAATTTGAATTTAACGAATTCAAGATGAACTCGGATGCCAGAGAGCTAAAAATTGAGGCTGACAACTCATATCAACTTTATTAAGTAGTAGAGATTGATGTCGTTACGGACAATTTTAGCAATATACCAACAACATAATTCTCCACAATATTCAGCACCACAAGCAAGAAACCCCAGAGGATCATTTTGGTGGAGGGCTCTTTGTAGGTTGTTTCATGACTATAGGGGCTATGCACAGGCTGTAGTTGGTAAAGGTGACACAACAATGTTCTGGAGAGATATATGGAATTTTGGATCCTGAACATTTCTCGTTTGCCAGATAGCCAAATTGTTCGGTTAGTTGTTTTCTTAGTCAGCTGCCATATTATGAAAGGCTCTTTCACTTGCCTCTTTCTATGATTGCCTCACATCAACTCGCTTAAATGATGGACTCCCTCAATGAATGGAACAGAAATGTTGATCAGAATGATATGTGGGTTTATATTTGGGGTTCTGGAAATATTTACTCTTCTAAAAAAGCCTCTGAACTCTTTATTGGTACTGCGACTGCACCTGCACCGTTTCAGTGGATTTGGGCCTCATGTTGTCAAGGAAAGCATAAAGTGTTCTTCTGGTTATTACTCAAATGACCGTTTGAATACAAGAAATCTGCTACGCGGAAGCGATTCCATGTGCCCTACTTGGACTGTGTCCTATGCCCACATCATATTGAGGAGACGCTCAAGCATCTATTCTTTGAATGTGAATTCGCACAGCTATGTTGGGCCTCATTGCATATTATTTGGGACTTATCACTGCCAGTAATTGAGATGATAAAACAACAGAGGCAACATTTTACATCCTCTTGTTATATGGAAGTGATAATGGTAGCGGCATGGGCAATTTGGTTACAAAGGAATGATATAATCTTCGATGGTCAACTCTATCTTTTGTCAGATGGAAGCAGCAGTTTCGGGAGTTCTTCAATCTCATTATGCATAGAGCTAAGCCGAGCCTAAAGCTAGCCATGGCAGCAAGGTTGTCATCACTGTAATTTTTTTCTTTTTCTGCTAACAAAATGTACAGCTAACACACTAATTGCAATAAAAGCACAATAGGGGAATCCCCTCCTGTTTCTGGTAAAAAAAAAACATAATTCTCCACAAACTCATTACCCCTAATTATTGTGGATTTTTAATCAAACACACTAAAAACTATTGGCTACTTGTAAGAAACTGTGGGTAAAAGCTGACATGAATTTCTGCAAGACGTAAAGGCACTGCAGATCCTCAGACAAAACTGTGAGATGATAAGCAGATCCAACAAGGAATGAATGTAAATTGCATCAAGCTAAGGTGCCCATCATCAGCATCTTATGGATGCATAATAAACAAGAAGGTACCGAATGGTTCTAGGGACAAGTTTGCCCGAAACCGCAATGGTACATCGATAATCTTACCATCTACAGCTGTAACAGCCCTGTAGTATGAGTTAACAGGATGTCAAGATAGACGCACTGAAATGATTTACAAAAGATCATAGAATATTTCCCATAAGGAAAGACCATAGATTAAGTCAGCTGCTTCCCTTTTATCTAGCCAAGATGCTCAGCCAAGGTGTCTCCAAACTGTTCTTTGATGTCCTGGCATGCTTTATCAACCATGTTTTCCTCCTCTTCTAGTTCTGAGAACTCTGCTTCTCTGGCTTTTTTTGCTTCATCAAGCTGCTGTAATTCCTGACCAAGCTGCATAAGCATCTTTATCTTTTCTTCTCGTTGATTATCAATTTCGGAGCAGGAATCTCCCTTCAGCTGCTTCTGTGCTTGGAGGACGTCTCTTTTTGTGATATGTTTTGCATACTCAGATTTCATCTCGATCAATTTATTCAAGCATGTTTGCAATTTTTCAACACTGAATCCTAATTGCTTCATATGCGAGAGCGTTTTGTCCTTATCTTCAAAGGATTCATAAGTGTCTTCTATGCTTCAATTACTTATGCTTTCATAAGCAAACTCCAACATCAGATGTAGAGCAGTTCCTTCACGTTCTATAGGAGTTTCTTTCTGAAGTGGACTGAAATGTGGTTGTTGTGGCATCTTCTTAAACACTTCTATTTCCTCAAACAAGGACCAAAGAGATGAGTTCTTGATGAATGGAAGTTGGGTAGCAACTTCATCTTCATTTCCGTTGGCTTGACAGCTACTGTTTAACGTAGCAGTCAACCCTTGATCCGACAAACTGCCACGTATACCTGGCCACAGATATCGAGTCAATAGAACTGCTATTAGCTGATTCATTTCACATGTATATATAGTGTACTCAATTGAAAAGTTGGATAAGACGAATTTAAATGACCTTCACATGTATATATAGCTGATCCATTTATGATCAAACTGGTATGGATTGTGAAAACTTACCCATGGTGGACAACTGCATCGTGGTTGCATCCAAAGAGCTATGTGGATTAAGCTGTTCTTTGCATCTTTCCTTTAGATGAACTGCAAATCGTACAGAAACCATTAGATTTTAATACATCATTTAGTTGCTGAATCGATGTAAGGGAAACCACATACATTTCAGCCTATTACCTTTTTTTGTTGTAACCTTCTTCTTCACAAGTACACCATTAGTGGTTCTTGACACCTTCACATAGATTGACAAAGAGAGAACATAACATGTACATCAGTATAAATATCGGACAAACGATGAAGTTTGAAAGAAAAATTAAGGACACTTACATTATCCATGTTTGAGACTAAAGCATGTTCAGAACCATCAAGCATGTTCATTGACCTTTTGGTCACAACGGATTCTGAATCATAATTATGTTCACCATCAGATGCCCAATCCACGGATGAGCGTGGGCGTTTTACAGATGCAGACTGCCACCACAAATCCACAATTTAGCAAGTCCCGACATAAGTTACGAAATAGCAGAATGCGTCAGGAAATTAGCCATTTGTACCCATTATCAATTGATTGAATAAATGCCTTGACTAAATATAAGTTGATTTCATGTCCTTGACTAAATTGCATCTTAGCCTTATGAACAACATTGCCATTAATAACCTAATTTGCGACAATAGATAATTAACCTCAATTGTCACTATAATGCAATGTAATGGCACATGCTCGGACCACAATAGTTGTACCAATTCAAAGCAGACAGCAACAAATTTGATACATTTTCTTACATAGAAACTGCTCCCACGAAAAAGTATATCATCCAGAACCAAGTTAAAACATAATAGCAATGTTGCCAGTACCAATCTAAGCCGGAGTCAATACAGGGGTATGTTGACACAAAGAAGAACCAGTAATCTAACGTCTTGCACACATATCCAACCAATCAAACATTTGATGAGAATGGAGGAAACAACTTTTGATAAACTGAATCTGTTGACTTGTATATTAGTGTTAAGCCCATGGGCCTACAACTCAGGTTTGTACTGTGTGTATATATGTACATTGGGAGAGGAATAGGAACCAGAGTTCCAGAAATTTCTCCTCAAATACAACAGAATCATTTTCCGTTAAAAATATAAACTGGACTACAAATATGCATTGCAAGAGAAATCAACAACTGCATACAAAACACCATCAGGTTTAGTAATTACACACTAAGTAAATTAGGTGTTCCAACATGCTACAATAATACAAAAGACAAGGCAAATAGTGAAGATAACCAAAGATCAAGAGATACTCTAGGCCGTCATGCGACTAAACCAACGACATGGTGGAATTCAACTAAAGCCCAATTTGAGCTCAGCAAGTATTATTAAACCACACGAGCCATATTAAGACAAACACCTTAACTCGTACAAGGATTCAACATATTCTTATGCATTGCAAGACTTCATCGGACGAATGATGAAGTTTCAGATGAAGTTTCAAAGAAAAATGAAAGACACTCACATTATCCTTGTTGGAGACTAAAGCATGTTCAGAACTATCAGGCATGCCACCTAGATGCCGCCTTTGCTTGGTTGACCTTTTGGTAACAATGGATTCAGAACCATAATTATGTTCATCATCAGATGCCGTCTCCACGGGTGAGCGGGGGCATTTCACAGATGTAGACTGCAAGCACAATTTAGCATGTCCCGGCATAAGTTACGAAATAACAGAATGCGTCAGGGAAATTCACAATAGGAAGTGTAAGAAAATCCATGCACTCTATTTTAGCCATCGAAGTCTATATGACTATTAGTACCCATTATCAATTGAATCAAACTACTGTGTGGTAGCATTCTAGTGAACCATGGTACCATCTATAGAAAATACGCTAAAATGTTTTCGATCCATTCTAGCCTGCACATAGACTATTGTTGCACTTATAAGACATGGCACTACAGCCTCTACGGTAAATCATCGATTCAGGCATACCATGGTACTTAAATCCATACGCCGGCTTAGATTGGTACTGGCAAGTAACAACATTGCTAAAAATGTATAAAAGACAAGGCAAATAATGAAGATAACCAAAGAGCAAGAGTGATACTCTTGGCCTTACTGCAACCAAACCAACGACACACGGTGGAATTCACTATAGCGCAATTTGAGCTCAGCAAGTATTATTAAACCACACAAGCCAAAATAAGACAAACACCGTAACTCGCACAAGGATTCAACATACTTTTGATAGGCATAAGCCATAAGGTTGACTGTAACATCACAATCAGATATAGTGAGTAGAAGAGTTGTACAAAACATATACCGGTGCAGTCCCTTGACAGATATGAGGTTGACTGTACCTAACAGGTTTAAACAAGAATCTATTGCTTTGTACAAACACAATCAGATCATCTCGAGAGAAAACAAAGAATTATTAAT
Source organism: Eragrostis curvula (assembly GCA_007726485.1). NCBI lineage: Eukaryota > Viridiplantae > Streptophyta > Magnoliopsida > Poales > Poaceae > Eragrostis > Eragrostis curvula. The sequence goes on along the minus strand of RWGY01000461.1, from coordinate 10,478 downwards.
CTCAAAGGAATAAGGCTACAGAGAATGGCAGCTGAATAAGGCTTAAAATAATAGTTCAGCAGGACCTTTCGCCCCCCTTTCCTCCCCGTCGGCGTCCTCCCCACCTCTCCCCTCCCCTCCCTTCCGCTCCCTCGGCCGGCGACCATGGCGCCGGACTCGCCTTCACACTCGCGCGCGGCCCGGCACTCCGCTCCCTCCTCCGCCGCTCCGGTCGCTCCCTCCGCCGCCGCCGCCACGAGTACCTCGGGTGCTCCGTCCTGGGCCTCCGTTGTGGCGCAAGGGGCGGATCTCGGGCCAGCCATCGACGAGCTGTGGGAGAATGCCTCCGTGGCCGGATCTGACTCGTCGGAGGGAAGTTTCGCTCGCCGTATGAGGCACCTGGGTGTGCTGGTCCCCAAAGGAAAGAGCAAGTATGCAGGGTCGCCGTCGTCATCCTCAAGGTCGCGTCGCTCCAGGTCGCCATCCCCTTCCGCTCCCAGGTCGCACGGGCTCATGGCGGACGCTCGCCGGCCGCGGAATAGACCTTGGAGGGCTGATGGGGAACCAGTCATCGGGCCTCCCTCAGGCGCCGTTGAAGATGCAGATGAGGGTTGGCAGCTAGTCCAGCGGAAGAAAGCCTCAAAGCTCAAAGCTTCATCCCCTCCATCGTCCCCGCCGCATCAGAGCAAGCCAGTCCTGGATGATCTCGTTGGCAAATGTTTCAATTGCTTGTCAAGAGACCATGTCAAGGCTGATTGCAGGTCTGAGCCGAGATGCTTCAACTGCAAACAAGTTGGGCACCACGCTGTCGGCTGCAAGCGGCCGCGATCCCCGCGCGCTGCAGCCCAGTTGCAGGGTCGAACAACTCGAGCTCGTCTGATACATGAACGTCAAGGAGCACACAGCTCTCACGCTCGGCCAGAGGTCGCTTGGTCGCATCCACACGCAGAGGTCGCAAGGTCGCAGGGAGCTCAACCCACATCATCTACTGGTCGCACGCCCTGGCCACCGGTGGATGCGCGGGTCATCCTGACACAGCAACGCCGTCGCAAGGAAGCCTGCGTCGTGATGCCGCCCAACAGGAACCACTCTCCTTCATCACATCAAGCCAGAGAAGATTGGTCGCCTCGACACGCCCACCAGCGCCAGCAAACTCCTCCTCGTCCGCGCCCTTCGTCGCCACCTCCTCGGCAACGGCAACGCACTCGGTCGCCACGGTCACCGTCTCCGCGACACCGACGTCGTGCTCTGTCGCCGCTGCAAAGACAACGCGCTCGGACGCCGCAGCGGCAACGCGCGCCGTCACCTCCCCAGCATCGACATGCTCAGTCGCCGCCACGGCAGCGCGCCCCGTCTCCGCCGTGGCAACGCGCCCCGTCTCCGCCGCGGCAGCGCGCCATGTCTCCGCCACGACACAGCTTGCAGCAGCTGCCTCTTCACCAGCATTCCTCACCACCTCCGCCGCAATCCATCACTGCTCCCGGAGTTGCCACTTCTCTGGCATGGCGGCCCAAGCCTGGCCGTGTCAAGCGTGAGATTTGCATCCTGCCACGTACACCGGAAGTCGACTCAAATGAATTGGCACTCTCTCGAGCTCTGCTTGCAGTTGTGGGGGGCTGCCAGCGGCAGGTATCCGTCGATGAGATCAAGGATCACTTATGGCAATTCTTCAATGTGTCGCCGAAAGCGGTGGCGGTCCACGTCTACCAACCGGAGGACTGGCTCATCATGTTTGAGGAGCCAGCCGACCTGATGAGGGTGCTGAGATCAAATTGCCCTCCAGTGGCACGATTCCACCTCTCCGTCAAATGTTGGAGTCGCCTGCAGCAAGCTGATTCTCTCCCGTTACGCTACAAGGTACAGGTTGCCATGACTGGAATCCCTGCACATCTATGGTTGCTGTCCACTGCTCGTATAGTTCTCGGGTCGTCATGTAACATCATCGCAATGGCTCCGGAAACTGAAACCAAAGCCAATGTGGCTGAATTCAGAGTGTGGGCGTCTTGCTTGCATCCGGATCTGATTCCATTCGACAAGCTTGCATCGGTACCGGAACCGGGTGCACCACATCTCTCTCTGTACTACACAGTTGACATCAAGATTGTTGAGGCTCAGATACTTGAACCACCTCACTCACCTCCTCATGAGGGTCCACAGCAGCATGATCGTAGGGATAGGAATGGTGATGGGGGACCTCGCCGTGACTTTAAGAAAGATGGCAACAATGGGTCGCACAACCACCAAAGAAGAAATGACAACAACCACAGTGGAGGCTCAAATGGACGCAATGGTCGCAATGCAGGTCATGGGAGAGGAGATGCCCATGGGCACCGTAATCAGAGGGACGCTGATCGGTCGCGCAGGCAGCATGCACCTACTACCGGTACAACAGGTCGAAGTGGTGTGCATCAGCACGCCCAAGGAGTTGGTTACAAGCCTGAAATTAAGGAGATTTTTCATCAGGAAAACCTGATTAGTTCGCTCCCCAATGGAGATACATGCGATGCGGAGATGCTCGGGCCAATTGGGCATGGTAAACAAAATAGGTTGAATCAGGTCGTGAGGATGGAGATGAAAGCAATTGTCGCAGCTGGCTGGCGATTGGTGATCGACAGGACCACCCTACCCCAAGCAAATCCATCCTTCCCAGCTTGGGGGCTGCAAGGAACTCATTTTCCGGCAGTCTACAGCAATGGTGAGGCGGTGAGAGCTAGCAGCGATGCAATCGCTGGGTTCTCGGTACAGCCAAACAAGAACAGACAACTCAGCCTCTCCCCCTTAGCAGAACCTTTTCTTCCTGGTCGCAATTTGGCTTCGCTGGAGATTTCTACGGTCAAGTCGGTAGCTGTGGGCTTACAGGGCCGTGACGAAAACGAGCCAGGATTAAACCTGGAAGGTTGCAGGACGTTGGCGCGTCCATTCAGTGACCCCACGGAGAGGAAGCTTGCTGGGCCAGAATTGAAACCTGATGGACAAACTGCTACTCAAATTGTCGCCCAATGTAGCATGAAGGAAATCCAGCACACCAATGTGACAGGATGTGGTAACGATGTTGAGATCGCGCCTCCGGGCTTTGAAGTTCCAATGTTCTGTCCTGGCACCTCAAATCTTGACGTGAATGTTGAGATTCCAGTTCAGGATGATACACTAGTTATCGATTCCACTCCTCCGGGTTTCTCGGCAATTTGGACGCCGCCAGTGGACAGTTCAAAGAAAAACACGAAAAGCACTTCTATTGTGGCTACAGTTCTGGTCGCACTTGTATTTGGCACACTCAAAGCGGCACTAGTCTCGGTATCTAATGCAGCTGGCAAGGTGGGCAGCAGGACAGAACCCCTGCGGCACCAGAGTTCAGCTGATGATCCCACACCAGGAAATCAGCGAACACCAGCTGTGGATGGATTGCTTGAGTTTGTCGCATTGGTCGCTGCACCCCTACCTCCTACAATCGCCACAACACCACGCAAGCCAAGGAGAGCAAAATCACCACCAGCTCTCCCTAGAAGAAGCCAGCGGTTGGCTGCTAAGAGTGGGGTGCGTGGATCGACAGCCAAGATGGTTGCGCAGAACAAGATGATGGGGGTTTTGAAGGTCGTCACCGAGACCCGGGCTCCGGACTCGGAATCATTCGCTCAGTACTTGAAGATTCTTGACCATGGTCTTACTGACCAGGAGAGCGTAGCTCTGGGAGAGTTGCTGAATAGCAACTTCTCAGTGGACTATCTGGTCGAGGAGCCGGACGATTAGGTCTAGGCCCTAGGTCGCTTTTCTAAATTGTTTTTTAATGGCGTCTCTTAATATGTCTGTATGGAACGTCCGGGGACTAAATAGAAGATCCCGGCGTACCGCTGTGCGTGAGTTGGTCGCGTCTGAGCAAATCTCTCTGCTATGCTTGCAAGAGACAAAGCTCGAAAATGTATCACATGGTTTAATGTTGGAAATGTTAGGAGCTGATTTCGGTTATTATGATCTGCCCGCAGAAGGGACTCGTGGAGGTATTATTATTGCTTGGCGAAAGGGTGAATGGGTCGTGTCTAATCCGACACGCGGCACATACACCCTTTCAGTTCGTGTGCGCCCAGCAGGGGATCCTAATAGCCCAAGCTGGCGCTTGACCAATGTATATGGTCCTCAGTCGGTCGCTGATAAGGTCGCGTTTCTCCAGGAACTCAGAGACTTAAAGTCGTCGGCATCCGGGCCCTGGATGATTTGTGGTGATTTCAACCTCATATACAAAGCTGAAGATAAAAATAATGCTAAACTTAACCGAAGAATGATGGGTCGCTTTCGCCAGGTCATTAACGACTTGGAGATTAAGGAAATCTTCTTACATGGTCGCCTTTTCACGTGGAGCAATGAGCGCTACCATGCAACGCTGGAGCGCATTGATCGTGTTTTTGTCACGGTCGACTGGGAAGATATCTACCCAAACTCCATGCTGCATGCTCTGTCGTCCAGGTGTTCTGATCATGCACCACTACTACTGCAGTTTGACTCGGTATGGCAGAGTAAACGTCGCTTTCGCTTCGAAGCCATCTGGACGAAGTTTGAAGGCTACTTGGAGGCGGTGCGAGAGGGGTGGTCCCTACCTTGTTCGGGGGAGGACCCACTGCGCACCATAGATCAAAAGCTCAGAGCAACTAGCCGAGCACTCAAAAGCTGGAGTGCTCGATTCGTAGGAAGCATCCGCACCAAGGTCGAGATCGCAAAGGAAATCATCCTAAGATTGGATGTGGCACAAGAGAAGAGGAAGCTTTCACCGGCAGAACTGAGTCTAAGGCGTCAGACAAAGCTAAAATACCTAGGCCTCACCTCCCTGCAGCGCACTATTGAAAGACAACGCTCCTCCTTAAACTGGCTTTCTGAGGGGGATGCTAGCACCAAATTCTTCCACTTACATGCTTCCTTCCGACGGCACAAGAATTTTATCCCCTCTTTCACAGTGGATGATAAACAGGTCGTTACAGAAGAAGGGAAAGCGCAGGTAGCTTTTGACTTCTTCGATGGAATTCTGGGATCCACTGCAGAGAGGTCGCTTAAACTAAACCTGGTAGCGCTTGGAATCCCCTCTCTTCCTTTGGAGGAACTAGCAGCCCCTTTCACGGAGGAGGATATTTGGCTAGTTATTCGAGAGCTACCCCCAGATAAGGCACCGGGGCCAGACGGTTTTACAGGTCGCTTCTACCAATCTGCCTGGTCCATAATAAAAGAAGATATCGTCAAAGGGTTTAATGCCCTATCGGCGTTGGATGGTAGGAGTTTCCACCATCTCAACGATGCGCTACTCACGCTCCTACCAAAAAAGGTCGCTCCCACATTGGTCTCTGACTACAGACCAATTAGTTTAATCCATAGCTTTGGGAAGCTGTTCTCCAAAGCCATGGCCAAACGTCTCTCACCTCTGTTACCACGCCTGGTAAAGATGAACCAAAGTGCGTTTATTAAAGGTCGCTTCATACACGACAACTTCAGATACGTACAAGGGTTGGCTAAAGCGTTGCACAGGAAGCGTCTACCCAGGATCCTGCTTAAGGTGGATATTGCCAAAGCCTTTGATTCGGTTTCTTGGCCATTCCTCCTAGAAGTGCTTGAACATATGGGTTTCCCCCCAAGATGGAGAGATTGGGTGGCGCTCATCTTATCCACAGCTAGCACTAAAATCCTAATCAATGGAAATACAGGTCGCCGCATTTGCCATGCACGGGGGCTCAGACAAGGCGACCCTCTTTCCCCAATGTTATTTTTGCTGGTAATGGAAGCACTTAATGCGATGGTCGCGCTGGCAGACTCAAGGTCGCTTTTTGTACCGCTGGGAATTCCGAAGGCTAGATTCCGTGCTTCACTTTACGCCGATGATGTTGTATTCTTCATATCACCGGTCCCATCCGACCTCAAGACAATTTCTGAGATCCTCCGCATCTTCAGAGAAGCTTCAGGATTGGCTACTAACTTCTCCAAAAGTAGCTTCTACCCGATACGTTGCACGGAGGAACAGGCTGCTTTAGTAACAGCCCACCTCCCATGTCAGGCAGGGACGTTCCCTTGTAAATACCTGGGCGTACCTCTGTCAATCTGGAAACTTTCTAAGGCAGATCTGCAACCACTGGTCGACAAGGTCGCTGACAGGCTCCCGACTTGGAAGGGCCGCCTTCTTAACAGGGGGGGTCGCCTTGCACTAACCAAAGACACACTCTCCGCCATCCCGGTCTTCTTGGCCATTGCGGTTTGCCTATCAAGTTGGGCCATAGAGACAATTGAGAAGATCATGAAAGCCTTCCTTTGGACAGGCTCCGAGGGGGTTAATGGTGGACAATGTGCGGTCGCTTGGACTAAAGTATGTCGGTCGCTTGAATCAGGAGGTCTAGGCATCAGGAACCTCAGGCTCAGCGGGGAAGCACTGAGGATGAGATGGAATTGGCTTGCAAGAACAGAACCAGATAAAGCTTGGGCCTTTCTGCCAGTGTCTACTAGCCCGGTCGCGAAAGCTCTTTTCGACGCTTCACTATCAGTCCTAGTAGGGGACGGCAATTCTACCCTCTTTTGGTCGGACAACTGGTGTGATGGCAAGTCGCTGCAAACTTTAGCACCTAACTTCGTGGCAGGGGTGCCAGCAAAAGTTCAAAAAACACGTCTATATTCAGAGGCAGTCATGGACAGGCGTTGGGTTAAGGACTACCAGGGCCCTACTACAGTGCAAGTCATTCTAGAGCTTTTCAAAATACTTAGGCTGACTTCGCAGATAGTACGGACAAATGAATCTGACCACTTCCGCTGGAAATGGACAGCTGATGGTCGCTTCTCTTCTTCAAGTGCATATAATGCTTTCTTCATAGGGCAATCGGAGGTCCTAGGAGCACGTCTTTTATGGAAGACCCGTGCTCCCAACAACTGTCATTTTTTCTTCTGGCTAGTACTGCTTGGTCGCACCTGGACATCAAACAGACTACTTCGACATAGTCTGCAGGACGATGATACATGCGCTCTATGTGCGCAAGAGCCAGAGACGCTAGATCACCTTCTCCTGCATTGTGTTTACAGTCGAGAAACTTGGCTCCGGGTTCTTCGCAGGATAGGCTTGCACCACATCTCCACAGAGGTGGGTCAACTCCCTTTCATTGATTGGTGGCTACGGTCGCGCAAGAAAGTCCCTAAGCTAATACGCCCGGGATTCGACACTTTCCTTATTTTGGTCGCCTGGAAGATATGGAAGGAGAGAAACAACAGGGTCTTTGAAATGAGGGCCATACAACCGGTCGCTTTGTCGCAGGTGATCATCGATGAAGCCAATTTATGGAGCGCGGCAGGTTTCTCCAAGTTAAAGATGTTACTCCAGCCTAGGCAGGCCTAGTAGTGGTTGCTGTTTCATAGTTCTTTTCCTTTTTGGTTCGGGAGCCTGTTCCCAGGGTCTCTTTCTTTTATTCAGGGTATGTTTTACCCTCCTTGTCTTTCTTGGTCCTGGTCGTCTGTTTCTCTTTCGTTCTGGTCGTGTACTTATAATTGTACATACCCGTGGCTGGCTTTTGCTGAATCCCCTAGGGGGTTTAGCCCTGGTCACGTGGTAACAAATTTCTTCTTCTTCTTAATGAAATACGTGCTCCGCACGTTCACAAAAAATAATAGTTCAGCAGCAGCATTGATCTCTTTATGATTTTGCCCGTGCCCATGAGAAGGATAGCACAAGAAAAAGCTCAGAAGATAAAGCTTAGCAGCAGCATGTCCCAAAAGTAGGAAGTTTTTTGCCATAAGAATAGCAGCAAGCAACAAACGAACCGTGTGACGCACAATACCAGGAATCAAGATACAGACGGTAGCTACATGATGGGTTTGTTGCATTACCTTGGGAGGAAAGGAAGCCACGACGCTCCATTTCCTGCTTTCCCAATCCCACCTGTACCGTGGCCTCAGATCCCGAACCTCCTTGATCACCTTAACCTTCTCCCCGATGGCAACCCTGTACTGCAACTCGCCGACGGCCCCGAGCATGGTGCCGATCGCCCACACCCCGTCGCAGCGCGCCTCCACTTGGGCGCCGGGCCGGACATCGATCAGCAGGCACTCGCTCTCCGCCACAGCCGGCCTGAAGTTCTCCAATCCTTGCTCCTGGTACTCCGGCTCCTCGTCCAGGCACCACCTCCCATCGACGACCCTTTGCACGGCGTAGGTCTCGGAGTCGGGATCGACCACGTCCAAGACGGCGCCGGGGTACCAGGCGTCGCCGTAGTCCGGGTGGCACCGCAGCAGCTCGACCCTGTCGCCGGCCTTGAAGAAGAGGTCGCCGCCGCCGCTCGCCAGAGGACGCTCCTCGTCGCAGTCGCTGGCGTCGTCGCTGTCCTCCACCTCGGACGCCGGCGGGCGGCGCCGGATGCCCGCCCAATCCACCGTGTCCCGGGCACCGTCCTCGTTGTCGTACTCCACGACGCAGCGCTGCTGGTCCGGCAACACCGCCACCACCGTCGCGGGGAGCCAGGGGCGGCGGCCGTAGATCTCCACCAGCACCTCGACCTTGTCCCCGACCTCGTAATCCATGACGTCGTCTTGCTCCTCTTCTGGGATCGGGGACAATGGGGGAGACGGGCTCATCTTGGCGGCGGCCGTCAGTTATGTGGGATTGGGGGACTTCTTGGGAGATTGGAGATTGAGGGTTTCGTTGGAGCGGGTTGGGGGGGATTCCTGGGGTTTTTGGTGAGGGGGGGCGTGGCCAGTGTGAATTGAGAGGGAGGGCGAGACGGGGGAAATCACTGCGCTGGTCAGTGGTCACTACTAGGTTGTGTTTTGGTTGTCTGCGCCAGCCTGGGATGGTAGCCAGGCAGGCCGGATAGAACCTGGCCAGAGTGAGCTGTATGAGAGGAAATTGTGTTTGGTATGCCTGTATTTGAGGTTGGGCTCGCATCTGCTGAACCAGCGCCTGTGTTCTGTGATCTGCATGGCGCTCGATTTTTCTGCTTTTTTGCTTCTCCCGCCCGCCAAGTCGCTCTCGCCCTTTTGATTTTTCCTTCTCCTGCCCTTTCTTACTCTGTACAAAATCGGGCAAGTACTCAACCTGACCAAATCAGTAAGACGAACAGTTAATGTAATGGAACACGAATTTCCGACATTGTTTAAAGTCATAGACAAAATCGCAACGATAATTTGAGATTTACCTCAATTTGGAAATCAGCGCTACAATAACTACTAACTGGACACACAAATGATTACGTTTTTCCACCCTGCAAATTCCCTGGCTCTAATTTTTTTCTAGTCATTCTACTACTTCTACTTTCACCCTCTTTCTTGCATAGAAATATGCAAACTTGATAAATTTTCATTCATTTTGCCTCAGATATGTGTAACATACATCATTTCATTGCAGCGAGCACAACAGAAACCAAGAAACCAATATACCAGAAATAACAGCAAAGAAATCCCAGGCTTGTCGGGCAACACCGCAACAGGTTCATTTCAGTATACAGGTGACAGGTCAAGGTGTGCATATACATGTGCAATCGGAAAAAAAAAAGTGTGCATATACATGTATAAAATAATCCTAAACATGGCAAGTCTAGCAGAATATAACTGAAAAGATGCAAGATTAACCCTACACTGTGCAGTCTACCAAGATATACATCACATTCATCAGTGGGCACAAGAAGAAATCAGATCTAGCCGAAAATCATCACAAAAGCTACTCAATTCGACAGGGTCATACACATCTGACCACGAATAAACGAGCACATCAACGAAAACAAGCATATCGACTACGGCGACGAAAAGGAGTGCAATAAATCATTTGACGGCGAAATGAGCATCAGATCCAACCACGAAAAACCGAGCAGACCGACGAAAATAGGTAACTAACGAAGAGAAAGTAAGAACAGAGGGGGAAACATGAGAGAAGGATATGGCGAGGTGCAGTTCTGCCAGATCTACCATCTCGGCGAGTCGCGTCGTTGGCACAAGGCTACCGGAAGGAGTGGTAGAGAGAACGAGGTGTTAAGCGAGACCAAGAGCGAGAGAGCTAGTGCGGCGGCGAGAATGAGGAAGGGGTAACCCTAACGCGAGGAGAGGGGGTGCTTTTATGCGATGGCGGGTATGGGGGTTGCATGAGCTGGGCCAACGGCGGGTGCAAGCTGCACGAGTTGGACCTGGCACTGTGGAAATGCCCGAATTTGTGTTTCTACTCAGCCCGGCTTGCGAGACACTTTTGCACGAGATGGGCCTTGCTAGGTGAGCTATGCAGGCAACCAAAATATGGACCCTGCATCTGCTGGGCCTGGTTTGAGGTGGCCGAAATATTATATCACACCCCAGCCCACCCACCATGCATGTGTGTCCATCGCACCCTGTCAAAAATTAGAAACCAATTAATTTCCTCCACCATGCACCCGTCCAACCATGCATGCGTCCGTGCATGCTTAACACAGACATAAGTTACGAAATTTATTACGTATGGGTGCTAATTGCCGTCATTAATTCCTTTCTTTAATTCCTGCCGCACCTTGCTGGCAATCTCCAAATAATTC